>CAJUYG010000308.1:205151-217485 GCA_910591675.1 Galerucella calmariensis
AGTCTGTCTGACAACCAACTTACTTACAATACATGCCAAAATACACATACTTCAACATTTTTCCAGTACAAACAGTGATTTTTCCATTTATTTAGTGAATTGACAATTGCTTCGTAAGAAAATTTGCCGCAAAGAAAATCTAAGCTCATTAATGCATATGACATAATATACAACTGGGCCATTTCCACACGTTGCCTAGTTTTAGTAGTAGATAATTTTAATAATTCTCTTACCAGGATCCATATCTTTCCGTGGATCACATCTTCTGTTTCCTCCTAAAGATTCAGCGATATTACAAATAAAGTCTAACTTCATTGGCCAGCATAATAGCCAAGCAGCTATCCAAGTGACCGTATCGTAACAGGCATTATAGCCATTTTCGAACATTTTTCTACATCTGTTAGCTGCTTTTGTGAATTGATTTTCACACCTTAATTCTATTTTTTCCATGTACAGCCTCTCGTAACGTTCAGATTCAACCTGTTCACCTAAAACAAACAATTCAAGTACAAAAAATTGTTTAACATTTTCCTTCAGTGA
Organism: Galerucella calmariensis; assembly: GCA_910591675.1. Taxonomy (NCBI): domain Eukaryota; kingdom Metazoa; phylum Arthropoda; class Insecta; order Coleoptera; family Chrysomelidae; genus Galerucella; species Galerucella calmariensis. The sequence goes on from CAJUYG010000308.1 coordinate 205,692, forward strand.
TGAGGCGAGGGATTGACGATAAAAATTAGCTTTTAATATTATTTATGTATAGGCTTATCTTAAAGTAAATTAAAATACGACTTTCTCAGACATCGTAGGAGCATTAACAATGTTTCCATTCTGGCAATGGGCTCATTTACATATTTTTTTTATTTTATTGGGAAGAGCACATCATTTTGAGGCTCTGTGCAAAAATTAGACGTCAGCGAGACTCCTAAGTCGCCTAACAGAAATTATAAACATTAAACAGCGCTCCTCTCGGAATTTCAGGCGTGACGTCATCCCATATGAAATCTCTCGTTGAGAGAGCGGATACCGCGCCGATCGGTTCTCGGTTAGATGACTACTTAACTAGTAACAGTATTTTGCTAGCTTATATGCCTAATATTTATTATGCGTTTTAGCAAACTCTAAACAGTGTTATGTTCGTGAAATGAGAACTTTTAGAAATAATTCAAACTATTCGACACAATGGACCAGAACCAGAGTAAAATATTGTGCGGTTCCAGAATGTACTACGATTAAAACATCTAACAAACATTTATTTCTATAATAAATATATATAATATAATAATATAATAAATATAAATAAGGATGCAAAAAAAACGGAAGCAGTGGCAGAAAAGCATGAAAAGACTCAAAGCAATCACTGATAAGTCAACATACTTTGTTTGTGAAGGATTTTATTTTTCTTCAATAAGAATCGTTATAAATTACCTTATAAAATACGTTGTGAATCCATATTGAGAGTGTTATTGGAAACCACACGCTTGTATTAATCTAAATTTTTTTAAATACGTGGATGATATTGTTCTTATAGCTTGTGGTGTTATTAATGTTCAAAATTATTCAATACAATAATGGATCAGTTCTTCACAAATTAAATTTTATTAAATAGGTACTGCTTTTTTTCCAAAAAACAGGTTATCTTTTCAGTAAATCATATTATGTTTTAAAAGAAATTATTTTATTTGATTCAAAGTCCGGATCAGCTCTAACAAATATCGCTTTTTTACCAGTGAGGTGAATCTGATGTAAACATTTGGAACTAATATTACCTGCTTCTTCAGAATAAGTTTTTCTTGTTCTTTTTAACATTGGTGATTTAATTTCCACTACACATTCATCATAAATAGCATTTGGAGAAGCTTCTTTAATTGGGCAGTCTGCAGTTAATGAAATTGCAATTTGTTACTGAGTAACCTATAGCGTTATCTCCGTAACTTTGTCCACCAGATAGGAATAAAATAGAACATCTGGAATCACCCTGTATATCATTTGAGAGAGCATGTATTTATGAAAATATTGACATATTAAATCATTATTGCCGGAAAACAGCCAAAAACGATGTGTCACATAGTATAAAATTATAATTTAATAAACTCGTGTTTTTGGTTAAAAAGCTCCATAATCATTAGCAAGTCTATTTCTGGAAGATTTAATGAGCCTGCTTTTTTAAAATTAGGTCCACACATTTCATTTTATTCATACAAAATTTTGCGAGTAATTCAAAATAAATAAATTCTACGCGAGGCACGTTACAGTCAGAAGCGTAATGTTTGAGCACATTAACATTCATAAGCGGTGACGTCACAGTCATAAGAGAGATTTTAAGCCACATAAATTTTGACATACGTTACACGCTAATGCCCGTTTGTAATTATCAATGATTTAGTACAAGTTTTAGTCAATGTTTCAGGATCCTAAATAAATGATAGATACATACACATTTATCATCAATTTTTCAGTCAATTTGGAAATTGACGAAACTTGTCCTATTTTTGTTCAATTTTAATTGATAGAAAATATTTATAGAACCAGTCCTATTTTCTATCAATTAAATGACAACTTGGGGCAAACATATAGGGTAAACTTTATTTTAAGGTTATTGATTTTTTTATTTTTCATGATGGTGGTGACACTGGTTCTGCTACATAACCAACGTTTAGGGCGAGTTGTACCAAACACTTGAACTCGGTTTAATGATAACTGATGTTTAGACTGTGGCTGATTGATGTATTTATTATCAACAATTACATCAGTCTAAACATCAGTCATCATTAAACCGAGCTTAGGTGTTTGGTACAACTCGCCCTTATTCAAAGATTATATAATATATCGTTTATTGAGGGGTGAGAATGTTGTGTATGTGAAAGTTTTTCGTTTGAGCTATTTCAAATATCAAAAATGTCGTGGTCTCATGATCAAGTACCTACTGAACTATATAAAGAAATACCTTGCCTTTACATAGTTAAAAGTTCTCAATATAAAAATAAGCACATGAGGGCTTCTCTTTCTTATATAATTCCTAACTACTGCTATATTAATAAGAGTTGCTGCTGCTTACAATAAAAATTCTGTGTTCATTGTTGTCTGATACCTATTTAAATGAAAAAATTCAAATTCTTTGCTAAAATCTGAAAAGTGACAGGTAACTAACTAAACATACTGCCCAGTGCGCATAATCACAACCTAAATAAGTGACTAAAACATGGTGTGTTGCAAACCCATTTTTTTCTTGTCAATATTTTAGTGTCCTACGCTTAGGATCCTAAAAAATTGACAAAACTTGTACTAAATCATTGATAATTACAAACGGGCATAAACGTTAAACTGAGCAAGCGCAGTCTTTCTAAAATAGCGGATGACATTTTTAATTATTTTAGTTTTTGAAACCATAACCTATGAACGACGTTACACGTTAAACGTTATTTTGTTTGGTGTAACTGACTTTAAATTTTCTGTTTGTTAAATTTGATTTGTATACATTAATCCATGGCATTAATAATGGATAATATAAAAAATATAATTAGACGTCGAAATGATCAAGGTCTAATAGAAGAGCTTAATAAGGGGCGCTATTCTTCACGAAATTTTCAGCATACATTAGGCAAAATTAACGTTAAAAATCGGCGTTGACAAGTTAAAATATTCAAAGATGTATATAGTATATTTTGAGACCAAAAATATAATAAAGTATTGGAATATGTTATTTGAAATTATTTTCAAAAATTAGTTTTAATACATTTCTAATAGTTTTTCGTATTTTTTTTTATTCAACGAAATAAACATAATACACTGGACAATTATATTTATTTATTTATTTACGGTTTTACCATTTTTACAACATAAAGTTCATTCAGTATAAAGAGTTCATACATAAATGAGTAATATATAAGAAAAAAAAATTATTACAAATTATTAATTTAATTTGCTTAAATGTTGATGTAGATATTCCAAATAAATCCAGACTACCAGCATGTTCATTGGCAGATTTTAAAATTCTTGTGATGATTTCTTATGGAGGAAACACAAATCTGCTTCTAACCTTCTATGGTGTAGGGTAGAGATATTAAGTATTGAAAGCATGTCATCATAATTGTTGCCTATTGAAGCCCATTTTGTATGCACATACTCTCAAAAATTTATGTTGTACTTTCTCAATGCTTTCAATATCAGTATTATATGAAGGAGACCAAATAAGAGAACCATATTCCAAAACTGATCGTACCAAAATAAAATACAACATCTTTAAAGTTTGCACAGAAAAGGACTTGCAGTGTCTAAGTACAAATCCCAATGTCTTTAATGCCTTAGTAGTTGTTTCGTTAATATGGTATTTGAATGTTAATTTAGAATCGAAATTTATTCCCAGATCTCTAATATTATTATGTTCCTGTAGAGGTACATTGTTTATGTTATAACAATAGTTGACAGGGTTCCGTGACCTACTGAAAGTAATTTTGAAACATTTTTTTATATTTAAGTAAAGCATATTTACCTCACACCAACTGGCTAAGCATTCAAGGTCATCTTGCAACAAAGATGCATCAGCTATGTTATTAACGACTCGAAATATTTTAAGGTCATCAGCAAACATAAGGAATTCACTATTTTTAATTATTGATGATATGTCATTAACAAATATATTAAACAAAAGAGGTCCAGTATGGGATCCTTGTGGAACCCCTGAGGTCACTGATATACATTGAGATAAACAATTTCCGTACTTTACATATTGACACCTACCAGAAAGAAAACTACTTATCCACTCAAGAATTTTACCTCCAAATCCGTATAATAAGCAAATGATGGTTTACTCTATCAAGGGCTTTAGAGAAATCTGTGTAGATAGAATCAACTTGATCCTTATGTTCCATTGAATTGGCAAGAAAATGATTATAAAGTACCAAGTTAGTACATGTAGATTAACCTTTAGAAAAACCATGCTGTTGAAAACTAACTAAATCATTACAATCCCACGTTAATAAATTATTCACAAGACAATCGAATAATTTAGGTAATACTGATTGGTTACAGATAGCTCGAAAATTTTCAATATTATTCTTGTCACCTGACTTGAATATTGGTGTTATATAACTGGTTTTCCAAATCTCGGGAAATACACCAGAACTCAACAACACAAATAAATTGTTGTTAATATTTACATTTATTGTACAATTTGTAAATTGTACTGGAGGGCAACGAGAATTTATAGACGTTGAAGCTGCTTGGCTAATTTTTTGGTTTATCTCGTTTCGATCATTTTAAATTGAAGTCGAGGCAGGGGTGTTGAATATTTCATTATCCACTTCTACTTTATTAATAAGAGATTCGTCAATATATTCGATCGGAGAAAATTTTTTTTATTTTTGTCATAACAGAGTAATTTCCATGGTTACCACTTCTATATTTCAATATGAACATAGAGAAACCTATCTAAACTTACTCGATTACATCTTGAATTAAATATTTTTTAATTAATTTTTTAAATGTAAATTAACGATCGAAGAAAAATAGTATGTATAATTCGTGGGAAAAGCATATTCCCAAACTCCTGTGTTACCAGACTCGTCGCTACGCTCCTCGTCTGGTAATTATCACAGTCGTTTTTGGGAATATTATGCTTTTTCCACTAATTATATAGTGTAACTATTGTTAATGTGATGACCCATGTTTTTAATCCCTTTGAAGGAAAAAGCCGCCCAATGACGTGCACAAATTTTTTTTATAAATTCGAATATTGTGAAATAATGCTTTTAAAATGTAATTCAAATTAATATAGTGGATTAAAATTAACCTGCATAAAATATGTAATACAATTCAAGGTCATCACATTAACATTAGTTACACTATACAATATACTATGCGCATTCGGTGTCTACTTTCCCACACTGCAAATAGTTGTATTTTTTTCAAGACCGCTTTTTGCATATATATTTTTGTTAATCAGACAACTGAAGAATATTCACGTTTTTCTATTAGTTTTTCATCCTGCATTATCAATTTAAAGTTGTGAAATCTGAATGATAATGAAAATAATTAAAACCACTTGGATAAGAAGATCACCATTTTTAATGTAAGAAAATACACAAAGTATTTATATTGGATTTTTGTCTAAATACAGTATTACTAAACTTGCTGAATAAATGTTGATGTTACCAAGTGTCGCCGTTAAAAATTACTGTTGCGTTACGATATGACATGGATTCGTCATCACCACTACTATGACAAACCTAGAAGACGACTTCCTCACAGAACTGTCCAAAACAGACTTTTACTATATTGGATTCGCAGATGACATTGCTATTGTAGCCAGGGGCAAGTTTGCTGGGGTGGTGCAATCAGCCTTAAATGTATCTAATTGATAATAAGTGAGAGTGGGGTGGAGTGAAGAGAGATTGAGAGTCAATGCTCAGAAAACACAAAACAAGACAGCACTACAAGGTCTGAAACCAATAGTGCTAAGAGGTGATTTCATTTGTAAAAAAAGCTCATGTTGATCAGAGGTTTTCATAAAACACTCACCTTAAGAAGACCACACAAAAAACAAATTCATAAAGATGCGTGGAAAAAGCTGAAAGCTCACCTGAAAAACGCAAATGGTTATACACAAGGGTTGTTAGACAAATGATAGCTCATGGATCAGTAGTGTGATGAACAAAGACATTGCAAGTTACGTGGACAACTTGATGGGTGAAATAAATGTTGTAGAAAAGTATGATAAGCCAAGAAGCTACTGTTCAAATAGGATCATAAAAAAACATGGATCGGATATGCAAATCCAATACTGTATTGGTCTCACTTTAGTCATCACTATTATCCTTACCTTTAGTTTTATATTTATCATCCACCAATTTCGATCTTTTTGTATCACCTATCTTCAAATCCAAATAGTCATTCTCTTCTTTCATTTTCTTCATTTCACTGTCATCTTCAATTTCACCGGTGATTGGAGCAGAAACGTCTTTAATAGATCTTAAAGTGTCTTTAACTTCGTTCATATCTGTTTTCATACCAAAAATAGCTTGCGTGAAAGGTTTAAACATTAACTCAAATCGAGTTTTCGTCATATTATAAGTTAACGCAGCTGTACAAGCAAAAACACGTACCACTTCTTTACCATTTTTGGTTATATTTTCAACTGGACCTGGTAAATTTAATCGAATAACTGAAAAATATAGGTGGAAATTCCTTTTGGTATGAAAAAAAGCGAATAAAACTCCCAATTTCCCATGACCAAAGCAGAATGTACTATACAACCGTAGAAATTTCCTCATCACCTCTTAGTATTAAGATATACGCAAACCTTCATACTATCCTTCTGGCTGCTACGGCCTACTATTTTCCATCACCAAAGTTAGAATGTTAGCAGACAATTGTATACTTTACTCCATAAAATAGCTATAACCATAGCTATAACTAGAGCCGTTGCAGCCTTCTGTTATCTGGCGAGTACGGAACCCTCTCATCTGATAAGTTGGGAGGGTAGGGCAACCCCTAAGCACCTAGGCCTCTTTAGACCCACCCATCCCAATGTATATCCTCCTGGAAGTACCTGTCGGTACATCAACCAGCCTATGGTTTTAAGATATTATGATAAAGCTCGTCGAACGCGGATTCACGAATGGATGTTCTACCATCCCATCTTCCTGTTCACAGTCTCGACGAAGGTTTGTCGGGTAGCCTAATTCTAGGATGTTTGTTTAGTTGACAATGATCGTCAGGTCCCTTATTGCAAGATGTAGGCTCCACCGGGTCATCGTCAAGAATATTCTTGCTGCTGCTCCGGCAGGATAATGTAGTAATTCCTTGGCTAGTTTGCAGTATTTTGTTTCAATCCACTCTTTTGAAATAATTGATAGTTTGAGTATGTTCACGCACTAGGCTTGCCACTGCTGAAACTGTTGGATTGGCGCAGCAGGCATGTTTAAAAAGTTTTTGAGCTGTCTTACTAGCCAGCGTATTAGTCGCTGGTTACCCTTAGACTTACCATTGCTTTCAATACATTGTTATTTATCACGTCAATCAAGGCATGGTAACTTTCCAGTACTGACCCTGATATGATACGGGGTCTCTCCAGGGTTAAAAGTGCTTGTCTGCTATCTGAATGGATGCATACATTTTTTCCCGAAATGCTTCTACCGGAAATCTATTTTGCTTATATGTACGAGTATATTATTACATTCAGTTCAGTTTGATCTACATTTGTATATTTGCTAATTACTCATTTTATGTTGAGGTTCAAAGAATTGGAGTTTACTCCGCATGTAAAACGGACCCCTTTATTATCTATCACTAAAACTAGAATGTGAGCAGAGATATACTTTACCTGATAAAACAAAAGCTATAACTAGAGCCTTCAAAACTCCTCTTCCTACTTTTCCTCCAAAAATTGGAAATGCTAGACATGTTATACACCTAATTTGTGATGAAAACGCATATCCTAAGGCCATCATTAAACATATAATACCTCCAACTATAATGCTTACATCTTCTGTAAAATCTAAATCTACTAAAATAAACTGGTAAAACAACAAACCCAAGCACAAACCGAAAAAAAATCCAAGCAGTTTTTTAAGTACGATGCTTTCGTACTTTTCACTACAAAACAGTTTGTTGAAAAGAGGAACTTTCTTTTTCATTTTTCCTATCGCTTTAAAAAAACTTTCTTTCGCCATAACGTGTTTACAAATAATAAAAATGCCATACGTGGACTGAGCTATCAATTTTTATAAATAACGTCAAAAATATGCCAAAACAGTCAAATCAGGCATGTATTTTTAGTCACCAACTGCGTTTTTATATTCATTGGTGGATTTTAGATTGAAGAACTGACGCGTTCATACATTACTGTTGCATCAACCTCAAGAAAGTAAAGATTTGAAGCGGTTATAGCGAATTATCAAAGAAATGGACGAATAAATATAGATCAGTTCAGAATGTGATAAAAAAGTATCGATTGCACTATCAACAGCGTCAGAAATTGAAGAAAATTGTAGTGGTATCGATTGTCAGTTGTCAAATAAAATGATGATTGATGTAATCAATAATAGCGTGTCGGTGCAGGGATGACTAACGTCAGTCAATCAATGATGAACAAATGATGTGAAAAAACTTAAACCATTGGTGGAATGAATAAGCGTTTTCGATTATTTACTTTTGGCTGCTAGTGGTGACTGAATTCCGTTCCTTTATTACCGGGCGTGACGCCTAGTCTTACCTTCCCCTTGCCCCTCAAGCACATACCGAAAAGTATGAGCTTCAAGCCACGGACATTAAATATTTGACGTTTGTCCGGTTTGATGTTTATTTAAAGGATAAGATTGTGCTTATTACGATTCAATACGATTTTTAAACCTTACTAAAAATAACTAAATATGCAAAATTTCATTATCAAAAACATTATAATTGAAAACTGTTCTTCTAACAACACAGGAAATTCATTGGCATTGGCACATGTCAGGTGGTTTTGAGGATCCTAAAAAATCGTGTTCGTTTTGCTTAAGTTTTGTTTAAGTCGTGACGACTGAGGCGTCACGCACAAGTGCTTGAAGCCCAAATAAACGAAACAACAAATATATGGTATTCTGATCATTTTATTAAGGTGTTCAACTCAAAATAGATTTTTTTGAATTCATAACAGATAGTTCAATCTAAACAAATTACGTCACGCTTAATTTTATAAGATTTAATAATTTTGTTTTGTTTCAATACCTTATAGGGTGTTCAACTGAAAATGGATTTTTGTTTATGCATAACAGGTAGGTAGTTAATACTAAAGGAATAAATTACATCGCACCATACTTAATCAAATTCAATAGTGTTATAATAATTGTTATATAAGATAGTGTAGTCACCAAAATTGAAGAAAAAAGAAGAAGTTTAGGATAGATTGACAGTGAGTTGTTTGCATTTATTTTCGTCATTAGTCTCCATTGGTTTTTGTTTATGGAAAAAGACAATAGTTCAAATAAATATAAATATGCAAGTACAACCGGCAAATGTTGTTTTGCCATATAACTACATCTAGTGAATATTTTGGTTGTTAACCGAAGAATAACTAATGTTTTCTAAATGTGTTGGGATGGGACGACAGAAAGAGGAAAGAAGTGCTGAAGACCATGATCACTGATCAAAAAACACCACTATTCATTTTCTCAATGAAATTGAATTTCTCTAACGTAACAAAAATATCCATTGTTTGATTTCTCAAAAGTTAAGCATAAAGTAAAAGTAAAAAGTGCGCACGAAAGGCTCTGTACCATTACCATAAAAACATAGATAAGGGCGAAGCTAATATACAGGGTTATTCATAAGTAATGGGCCAAATTGTAAATCTACGTTCAAAAGGCCAAAATAATAATATTTTCATCAACAATAATGGGTCTTAGTCAGCTCCTGACTGAGGTACAGGATGTTAAAGCGAAAAAAATAAAATAGATTTTTGTTAATAAATCAGCTACTTTTCCACATAATTACTTGAAAATTGGGTATGAACTAGTTTTTGTAAGGGTAAACTAGAATGTGTGAGAGGATTTGAGTTAACTCGTAGATGTCGCCACATGCGCCATATGAATTAGATGAAATCAGCTACAAATTTTTTATCGCTCATTATTTTACAACTTACTTATTTAATTTGAATAGCCTCATCATTTCTGTAAAAAAAAGCTATACTTCTTCGATCTTCAAAATATTAACGATTTTCGAGATATTTGAATTTTACCAATTCACTACACTACATTTCACGGTGGTCGACGTAGCATTAATCTGTTATGGCACTTTTCACATCATGTATCTCAGTGAGGAGCAGACTAAGACCCATTATTGTTAATGAAAATATTATTATTTTGGCCTTCTGAACGTAGATTTACAATTTGGCCCATTACTTATGAATCACCCTGTATAGCTATTTGTGTATCACGTACAGAAAGTAGTACTTTGGCAGTCGAAACTACCAAAGGACTTTCTACTCGAAATACACACAAATTTTTCTCTGCGATCACACCAAAATAAAATTAATTGCCATTGTTTGAAATTAGCAGTTTCCAGATTGCAGTTTCGTGTACCCATGTACGTAGGCAACACTTAATACTTTAATGTCAGGAAGATTCGAATTAACGATCTCCTGTTCACTTGACAGGCACTTTAACCAGCTAAGGCATGGTGCCATTTATTTTATTCTGTTCCTAGTATTTGCTGTTCTAGCCTAGCGCAAACAGACATACGTCCCATGTGGAAATTTCAGCTGTCTAACTATCACGCCTGGTGACAGATGGACAGACAGACAGACGGACAGCGAAGTCTTAGTATATAGAGTCCGTGTTTTAACCTCCGGGTAGGGAACCATTAAAAGTTAATAGGCAGTGCGGACGTTTAGGTTGAAATAAATTCAATATTTTTTCCTACAACCACTATGCAAAACACGCTTTTTTATACAAATTTTTATACGCAAAGCAGGACTTTTCTTAATTCTTTTGATAACCATTGGAAAAGTAATGCGATAAGTTCACGCTATGGCACTTTTCCGCACCGAAGTGTCAAACAAAGCTACCTATGACCTGTCAACTTTTTCTGACATTTCCTAATATTAGTGAATTTCTTATTGGTGTACATTTTTTAAATTTAAACCAAAATTAAGTAGACTTTTCATTTCATTATTTATTTCAATTTAATAATTATAAAAACATCACTCTATCAATCATTATTTTAGGAATTATGAACCAAGATTAAAATAATTTATCTTTTGAGTTGTCCAATTCGGATATTATCGAAAAGGCTCGAACTGCAACCGAAAGTGTGTTACCTGAGGTTTCAATACAAAATTGTTCAAATTTTACTATTAATTATGCATTCAAATGATTTATTTATTTATTTTCCTATTGTAAGTTCTTTCTGTTCAAATTTAAATAAGATAACTATATAAATTACTGTATTACCTTCATTAATAAGTGTGGTTATAGAAAAAATATTGTGTACAACTTGTACGCAAATCACTTTTCACACTAGTTGTACAAACTACTATTTTGTCTAAAGCTATTATAACAAAACGCATGCACAAATCAATTTTTATTTTCAATTGCACATCGTACTCCATCATTGAATGTACTAATGACGTCACCACTTTTGCATAAATGACATCATTGTTTTTTTTTTTAAATAGAACAACATATTTTCCTCTATGTTTTTGAATACCACAACAACAGACGCTTACAAAAATGTATTATACTTATAGTCCAAACCATTGGTTTTAAGAATAAATGTCAAATGTTGTATCAGATATTTTTAAATATGAAATTCTATTGAAATGACTAGACTAACAAAGATGATAGGATTTTATTATTGATTTTTTTCACTTGTCAAAATCTGACATTTTGGTGGTTTTTTCCAATAGCAATACATTATTCTAGATTCTTTTTTTAATTTCTTGGGAAATTAAACCACAATATTTTTAAATTCTTTATTTCAACGTTTCGGTAGCGTTCCAGCTACCGTTGTCAAGAAAAAATAAGTA
>CAJUYG010000308.1:217885-262965 GCA_910591675.1 Galerucella calmariensis
CTTGACAACGGTAGCTGGAACGCTACCGAAACGTTAAAATGAAGAATTTAAAAATATTGTGGTTTAATTTCCCAAGAAATTAAAAAAAGAATGAATAATATACCACAAGGAACATAGAGAAGATATTATTCTAGATATACAAGTTTTCGTGGAAAAGAAAAAATTATCGATAAAATTTGAAGCACTCGTGGTATTACCTTTGATAATTCTGCTTCCTCATCGATAATACAATACCTTGTTAACATTGAAACGTCAAAATTTCACTTTCAATCTGTCATTATTGACAACTAAAAGTGCTTCTAAGTTTATTGAAAAATGAACACAAACCGATTCAGTCCCATCACCCAGGAGAATATTGAACATTCAGGTAATACAAACTTTTAAAATGTTGAAAAAAATAATCTTCCCAAATACAACTCGCTCTTCAAATTTTATCACATAATTTTTTATTTTCATCACTCAAACTTGTTTATTTTAGGCAAAAACATTCAAACAATTCGAATTTAGATAAAATCCCTCGTCCTAACGGACTTTATCAATCGGTTTGTTTTCATATTTTTGCCAAATAAACAAGTTTTCGTGGAAAAGAAAAAATTATCGATAAAATTTGAAGCACTCGTGGTATTACCTTTGATAAATTAAATCTAATGTTAAAATGTCATATACCTGGAAATAATATTGTCACTTTGACATAAACGATAAAAACTCCTCTTCCTCAATATCTAGTAAGCGGACGTCACTTTTACACAATGACAATGAGTCGCAAGTTAATAAAGATAATTATTTTTGTTGTTCATCCATATATTGTCGTTAATTTATCTTACCAAAAAACACTCGAGCTTTTCTTTCATCGGATAAATTTCTCTTTAACTCAAAGTTTTGCCAATCACTAAATTTGCTCGAAAAACTGACATTAAATGTCAGTTTTTCTCGTAAAATTAGTGATTGGCAAAACTGTTTCGTTGCGAAGAGAAATTTATCCGATAAAAAAAGCTCTTGTGTTTTTACTGTTGATAAAATAAAAAGAATAATAAACATACAGAAGATATTCATTACCATGGTTTTTTTGCTAATGTCAAGTAATAAGTACTGCATTGTCATTTACCTATTTGTTGAATTTCTCAATAATGGTATACGTTTAAGAGAAAAAGAAAGAATTGAAATTTCAATAATGTGTTTTTGTAGTGACAAGCCCTGAATCCAGCAAAAAGTTTGTGAATTTTGGAATGATAGATCGTTCTATTAGTCAATCCACTGTATCGAAAATAGAAGAAAAATTAGATAATTTGGTCATTCTGCAATTGGTGGTGACGGAGTAGTTGGATTTGCTCCCAACTGTAGACAAATCGCGACGGAGAACTCATTGAGTAAATCTACAGTTATAAAATATTTGAAAAATCAACAAGTTAATTCAGTTCATGAACTCAACGATGATGATTTTGATCGAAGGATGGAATTTTGTGAAGTGATGATGTATGTAGTATTTTCAGATGAAACAACTGGACACTAATCCTCATTGGATGATAAAGGCCCACACTCGGTATCTTGAAAAAGTTAATGTTTGGTCAGGAATTGTAAGCAACAACATTTTGGGACCATTTTTTATTAAAGTAACTTTGACTGCTGAAAAATAATCAGAAATGATAGAAAATGATATTATTCTAGCCATAGCCGCGTTATATCCAGACAATTAAAATCCAATCCAATCCAATCCAATCCTAGCAATTTGATATGGTTTCAACAGGACGGCGCACCACCACATTACAGTTGTCAGAACCAAACATGAGCCCCGGAAAACATGCGAACTAATATAAGGTCATCGCAAGCAGCCATTCAAGAGCTAATGTCAACGATTGTCCATTAGTAATTGTTAAATATAATCGAAATAATATGACCGAGTGATTTCATCAACATACATCATTTTATTCTTTTTGTATCAGTGTTGTCAATGCTAGGATGATTATCCGATTTTAAGACAATTTCACCAATTTGGATCCAATAGTTTTTCGAATATTTTGTAGAAGGGATACATAATATGGCTATTGTTTTTGGGGATTTTCCATATTGACTGGGGTCGAAGACTTTATTTAGATAACCAATGTGTCCTTTTGGTAGTTTTGACAAATTCTGATAATTTGAATAGTAAGTTCGGGTAATTTTCATTTTTGCATCGGCAACACTGGACTATAACCAGTTCATATTTTGTTGCTTTCTATAGAAACTCGACCCTTCTTTTTCATGACATTAATACAGTCATGCAATTTGAAAATATAGACATCTAGGGCGAACGGTAGTTTTAGTTTTGGTCCAATTTAAATTTTTCTATAAATATTTAGAGTTACATTTTTACCAAGTTTGACTTTGTTTACATATCTCTCAACAGTTGACATTTATGGTATCGATATTTGGTTATCGATTCAAAATATCGAAGTGTTACTACAAAAATACAACTACAGCGACATGAACACGCCCACCAGGGCTTACGTTTGCTTCTGCCAACTGTATGCGCTAATAGTGCGTGATTATTTACATATTATTTTTCCCAACAGAGGATAGGTAGGAATTTAGAAACATTCTTGGTTATTGCCAGGTAGTCAACGGCATGCACTTTGAACATTTAATTTATTTTTGAATGTATTTTCTCAATTATTCAAAATAATAAAAACTAAAAATTTTCTTTTTATTCTGTTATTTAACGTCGGTCTATTTCTGCGACTGAGGCTAATCACTGACGCCGGGAGCACACTACCCATAACCGGAAACTTTGGCGAACCCACTGTGTTCCAACCAATGGTAGCGTCCTTTAACGAGCCCAACATCCATGGACTCGGGACCTCGGTTTTACGTCTCCTCTGAAAGACGGCATATCTACATTATACCTCGTGTTCATTGGTATAATGCCTGCGAGCTGTGATATGCTAGTCCGCTGCAGGCTGTACGGACCCTATACGATGGTTTTTCCTGGCATGGTAACCCATCCAAGTACTAACCATGTTCAACACTGCTTGACTGTAATTATCGCATCAAACGCGTTCCACTACAGTGCTGGGTCGTTGCCCTAAAAATATATTAGTCCAGTCTTCTCAATAAAAATTTCTGATACATTTGTCACTAATTCACAAATCAATGCTTTGGACTATAAATATTATACATTTTTGTCTGTTGTTGTGGAATTCAAGAATAGAGAAAAATATGTTGTTCTATTTAAAAAAAATAACCATGATGTCACTTAGGCAAAAGTCATTCGTACAACTAATGATAGAGTACGTTGCGCAATTGAAAATAAAACGACCTGTGCAAGCGTTTCGTTATAATAATCTTTAGACAAAAAAATATTGAATTACTTAATTCCAACCTAAACGTCCTAACTGTGTAAATTTTACTCCAAAATTGGAAATGGAATTACGTAAATCACTACACTACATCTTATGAAACAAAGTCTCCGCCGCGTTTGTCTATCTGCCTGTTCGCGATAAACTCAAAAACTACTGCATGGATTTTCATGCTGTTTCCACCTTCCTCCCAAATATCAAGTTAGCTTCTAGTTTCCTTTGGAGGTTACAATATATTTTAGTTTCAGGGGTGCGACATTTCAACCCTCGGGCGACTTACAAACCCTCGGGCTAGAGGCCCTCGGCTTCGTAAGACGTCGCCCTCAGGCCATAAACATATATTTATACCCTTGGTACATAAATAACTATTACAATTATATATCAATGATTACCTACAACATAAACTATCACTAAAAATCGAACTGTTTGACAGCTTAATAAATTACTCTAGCAGCTTATTGAATTCGGGGTGAAGTGGCCCATAGCCATCCACAGTGAAGATATATGGTAGAAATGAATTTTCACTGTTTTTCGGATTTGATTTAGAAATCTTGTAATTAAGGATGGTGTTTGTTGAGAAAGTTGATTGCTCCAGGGTTGGCCATCCACAGTGAAGATATATGGTAGAAATGAATTTTCACTGTATTTCGGATTTGGTTTAGAAATCTTGTAATTAAGGATGGTGTTTGTTGAGAAAGTTATGAATGTTACTGAGATAGTTGATTGCTCCAGTGTTGGTAGCATGGTGGTCGTAAGATCTACAAAGCTGTATCATGCTCAAGGAAAGTCCGAACTGTAGCGTAGAACGTATGCGGAGGATCTTTGTAATTTTGAGTAGTTGGAGAGTGCTGCAATAAAGCTGCTGCAGGTGTTAGTGCAACGCGTTTTTTCCCATTGGGAGACTTGTCTTCTACCATACAGACAAAGTCGTATTAGTGAAGATTTTTCTGATAAAAAAGAGAGGCCTGATAGACATAGAGAGCGTGTTTTTAATAGGAATTTTTCTCAAGACAGCTTGTCTGCGGGATTGGGGATGGATGTTATATGTCTCCATGTGACGTTGGGAGTGTTTTCTTGGATAGTCGTGACTCGTGATTGCATTAGAACCAAAGGTAGCCCACACACAACAGGGGCTACACTTGACTCTGCGGCTAAGAGGTTAAAAGATGCAGTTTTATCAGTAAAAATTTCGTAGGGTAGATACAACACCCATGATTGACTGGTTTTAATTCATGGAATTATTGTAAAATTTCAAAAATTGAGAGATGATATTTTCAGCACTGACATTCATTGAGAATGTCGGAGTCTCTTATGGGCTAATTCCTTGTTAACTTTTGTGTCCACAGTTTTTACATGATAAGTGTACCTGCTACTATGATTGGATTAACTAGTCCAAGAGGTTTATAATATTGGGCGATTAGAGATAAAGCTTTGCGCTTCGTAAGTGAATGTTTTTCGACATTACTTGGAGTAGACATTTGGAGGGTGTCAGATGCAGGATTCTAGTTGAGGCCTAGAGCATTTTTATCATTTAAAAAATTTAAAATCACTTC
This sequence comes from Galerucella calmariensis, assembly GCA_910591675.1. Classification (NCBI taxonomy): domain Eukaryota; kingdom Metazoa; phylum Arthropoda; class Insecta; order Coleoptera; family Chrysomelidae; genus Galerucella; species Galerucella calmariensis. The sequence continues at coordinate 222,771 of CAJUYG010000308.1, forward strand.
TAAAAATTGACTGTAAGAGAGTTGTTGAGTTATATCGAAGTTCATGTAATTCGAAGAGGGCATCTAATAATATTTGTACAAGAGATTCATTTAGGATGGATAACTCGTCTTTTTAGTAAATGCCTGAAAGAATTGTCGTCTACGTAAGTATGTGCTAGTATCGAGCTAACCTAACCTAACCTCATATATTACAGGTTTGCACTCGGGGCTCGGGAGCTGTAGATGCTCGCAGTGCTTCCTATATGGAAGAATAGCTATCCATGTTGTCAAATCAAGTTTTTGATCATAAATTATTGTCCGACTTTTATGTGAAAGTAATATTATGGAAATTATTTATGAAAAGGTTAAAATGGAAAAATATTGCACTTATTATCGAAAACTAAGCATTTCCAACCAATATTGAGTTAAACGTCAAATTCAGGAGTGACTGTATGAAGAGACACCTTCAAAAACCATTCCAATGAATCACATTAAGCAATCTTTTTAAAATACTGTACAGCCAAATAGAAAAATTACTTTGTTTATTCTTTCTTTTATATCACTAGAAACATCATGAAGTTATTTGCTTTAATAAATATTTAAACCGCGGGTCCAAACTAAGAGGAAATGCCTTGTTAGCAACCACTTATGTGATACCCACCAAAGAATTTTTGCGATAATATACCTACACTAGTAGACGTTTCATAGTGACCAAAACATATTGCGTAGTTATCTATTGGGGAAATAAATCCACATCAAGCAAATGAAAGTGGAAATAATGGGAAAGATAAAGCTATGGATTTTGTGCTGTGTTCTGTTTCTATTATTGGATTTTAAATACGGTGAAGCCAAGAGAGGTGGATCAAAAGTAGGAGGTTCTAGAAAAAGCTCAGGTAAACATAAATATAAAATAAAATGTCTGAATATATATCTACTACTCTTAAGATCTCCTTGAAACATTTTGTATTCTTTATAAACACGATAAAATAAATTGTCCTTGCTTAATTCTAGGAGGTTCTAGTTGGTGGTCATCAAGCAATACAAAATCTTCGTCATCAAGTAAGAAATCAAGCGCAGTTGAATCAGCTCCCAAACCAGTTGCTCCACAGACTGAAGTTAAAAAGCAGAATACTCATCTACAACAACAGCCTGCTACTAACCCGAATTATAATACACAGCAGCAGAAACCAATTGGTTGGAGTGTACCAGGAAACAAACAAGGTAAGATGCCATGCATTTGAAGCAGTATCTGCATCATTTGCGTATTTCTGCATATCAATATTCGAGATTTTTTTATGTCCACTCAAACTATAAATTGACTGTTCTCAGCTTTAATTTAATCTGGCTTCCCCCTAAACAACTACGTTGATCAAGATATTAATAAGAACTTATACCTACATGAGCTTATCTCTCAAGTTTATCTAGCTTTTGTTATCCTGTAGCCTGCAGTTATTTGACCACTATATCTACCTGCTTAACATCTCACAGAATTATTCTGTCTTCGACTTGAACAAATAAAAACTATTTATTATAGGTAGCATATTCAATAAAAAAAATAAATCTCCCTCAACGACCTTTTACAAGAGTCTTACATCTTCTACTTGGATGCTTCAAAGTTCTAGAAATAAAAAACGAACCTCTACCCAAGGGTTTCAAACACCAGCGTCTTCTATCCAGCGACGACTTGGTACTACTAAAACTCAATCCATTTTAAGTAAAAACAGTCAAAAACAAAACATACAATCTCCAACACCTTCAAATTCAAAAAACTTAGCTTACTATAACCACGACAAACCTAGAAATAACTATAATAATACTTTGAAGAACTACCAAAGTAAGTAACTCAATTTCCAAATCCTCTATATAAGTCTATAAAATTCCTTGCTTCAGGTACACACCAACAATCTCACAGTTATCCTACAGGCAATCAACCGAATACAGGATACCATCCTCAACAACAAGGTGGCTGGGGAAATCAACATGGGGGCTATGGAAACCAACAAAGTGCATGGGGAGGCCAACAACAAGGTGGTTGGGGAAATCAACATGGAGGCTATGGTAACCAGCAGCATGGAAGTTGGGGAGGACATCAAAATGGTGGTTGGGGCGGTGGATACTCCAACCAGCAAGGGTATTCTGGATTTGGTGGTGGTTATGGTGGTGGCTATAATTCATTTGGAGGAATGCAGAGAGGTGGTTATGGCGGAGGAATGGGAGGTTATGGCACGGGAATGGGTGGAGGCTATGGTATGGGAATGGGTGGAGGTTATGGAGGATATTCAGCGTTTGGTGAGTAATAAAAAAATAATAACTTGAAAAAAATGATTAGATCTTATGCTAGCTAACATCACGTTCCACGGCAGTCTGAAACTTTATTAACATCAGGATTTTAGTAAAAAAACAAAAAATGGTCTTAACCTTGCCAGGTGATAAAACATATCGATATTTTATTACAGGAGCCCAAAAAAAGTCAGGTTTCTTCAGTGGCGGCAGCACATTTGGTAACATTTTAACCGGTATGGCTATCTATCACGTAACATCCAGTTTGGTCAGAGGAGTTTTTGGTGGCGAACAAAAAAGACCTTATAATGTCTACAACTATTATAACCAACCGTCAGAAGCTCGGGAAGAAATCAAATTACCATCAAACGTCTTATCATTATGTGAAGGAAACCTAACAACAGTGTGTACAGGTAGTTGACTCTAATACGATATTTGTAATTTTACTACTAGGAGTTAAATTTTTTTAGGTGCTACGGCTATTTGTACCACAAACAATACGGTGCTTTGCATTGTAACCATGTCTCAAGCATCTCCGTGTGCTGACGAAAAATCTATGTGTATCAACACAACGATACCGTGTACTGACAATTCCGATCCACTCTGTCAAAATAACACCAAAGAACAAAAAGAAACTACTGTCAATTTACCTTGTTATACAAATTTAAGTGTTGATATTAATTTACTGAACGACCCCGGAGCTGCTAAAAATGGCGATGATTATCAATATTGTGTGACTACTATGGCTGTAGCAGGTCCAGATTATAAGAACTGCTCAATTGAGAGTCTTTTGAAGACGCAAGATTATAGAAATATTTTAGCAGGTTAGAAAAAAATATAACTTTCGTTATTCAGCACCCACTTCACGAGTCTTTCATATTGGCCATGCTTTTTATTATTTTCAAAAAAAGTTCTCCTCTTTCGAGTCACCACTAACATTTTCAAAAGTATTGACGATACTAATATTCCAACAATTGTTTGCCGTGAGAACCTCATAATTTCCAAATAATTGCAAATAACCAACTTTCCGAAACAACCACAAACGATTCAAACATCCCAACTAGCAAAACGGAATTCTAAGAGGACTGAATTGTTGTATAACAGTCGAATAGCGTTGCTTCAAGGACTGTTTGTTTTTATTAAGCCTTTTGTTGCTATAATTTTGTTTTTTAAAGAAAGTTGTTGTATTAAATGATTCTATAGGGACTTTTACAATATATGCTGTAACGCATTATACGATCATTTCTTTTGAAATGATATAATACCTTTTAAGCAAGTTTATACTATATCAAAAATATCATTTTATAAGACTTTTATACCTATTGTATAAGAGTTCTATAATATACTATATAACTAACAAATACATTATAATATAGTTACTTGAGCTTGTCTTATTAAAGCTGTATAATGTTGTATAATAATTATTTTATAGCATTCAATTGCGTTGCATTATAAAACCATTTTATACGTGAACTTTGAATACTATAAGCCTCCTTTATAAATATCTTATAGGATAAAACTGTGTATGACAAAATAAATTCGTTCCAAAATCTGCGTTTTACAACTGAAGTGACTTTTGCATTGAAATATCTTATTTTGTTGGGTGACACATACAGTTAAAGTATATGAATTGAGTGAGAGAGAGTTCTTTGTTACCTTCCTCAATAGTATCTCGACTATTTTAAACATTATTTACACAAATTGATATAACCGACAAGACAATAACAATAACAAAATACACCACTTTGAGGTTAGAAAGCAAATGATTCTATAAAGGTTGTATAGTGCCGCACATAACCACGTTGAACAACCGAATCATAACCGAATGTTACCATGATGCAGAAATCTGTTCAGCCTTCTTAAACACTCTGAAGCATGGTTGTCACGTTGACCTAAAAGTTTTATAGGTGAAAGAGAATTTTAACCTATTTATTTTATGTGAACCGCCATTCTAGCCACAGCTATAATAGTCAGTTCCACTCTAATGAAAAAGAGATTTGACATTCCTCACATGGCGAATTTGCATTCAAAATGCAAATGTGTCAAATCGCCTTTTAGTAAGTAAGTAAAGTTGACTATAGTACTCTCTCTCATTGACACATTGAAATAAGTTTCTCGTATAATCCGAAAAGAGCCAGAAATTCCGATATATAATATAAATGTGATGTGAGAAACGGTTATATTGACAGTGAGTAATACCTTCACAATATACCTAGTTATTTCTATCAAATCATGCGAGCGTGCGTTTTTTTTTCAATACGTGTGCTTTTTTCACTTATAATCACACGAGAGCTTTTTTTTGTCGAAGTAAACCTGACATGAATGAGAATTTTGTTGCCTGGCAATTTACCGAAAAAAACTGCCTCGGACTGCTACGGACATTCCTGAGTTGAATTTCCTATATAATGGCAACAAAATTCGGCTTATAAATGTCAAGTTTACTACAACTAAAAAAAAAGTGTAGTTTGGTCGGACAAGTTACGGCCGTATTCGCCATATACTTTTAGTCTGAGCTTAAGTTAAGCTCGCTTTAAAAGCAAACAATTTCGTATTGTTAAGCGAGCTTAAGATTTAAGCTCAACTTAAAAGTATACGGCGAATACGGCCGTTAATGAATCGCGACATTTCCACAAATAAAATACTTTTCTGGCAACGCAAGTTTGAGAAAAAATGAAATACTTTCATCAAACATTTGTTTACAATGCTGGTTGTAATGCTTTCAAAAGTTAGGTTCCGTTTGGTCTCTAGAAAAGTTAGGGCCAACTTTTTTCGCTGTCATAATGACAAAACACAAAAACGGGCTTAATAACGTCTCCATACGTGGTCGTAGGAAAAATTCTTATTACCATATTATGAGATTTGGCAACCTCTACTTTTCGCGAATCTCAATATGATTATTACTTGTCAGGTTAGTTGTATAGTGCCTAAATAATCGTCGTTATAAAATAGTTATCTTATACCGTTCCATTTTACAATAAAATATTGTTTAAGGCATTTCTTTGGGATAAAATTGTTGTATTATAAATCGCCATGTTTAAATAAGCAATTCTTGTACCGCTATCGCCGCCATTATTATCAATTGAGTTGGAAACATAAAACTATATTGAAAAATGTGACTTTATCATTATTTAGAGAATTATATTGTGAAAGAATTACTATATGAAGTGATAAACTATTGAAATCATAAAATAAAAAGTATTTTAGGATTTTCTATTTTATTATTTTTTTCAAGCATCTACTTGAAACTTAATCAGAATTGAAGCGCTTCATTTACTTGCCAAATATATACCTAAAATCTATCAGTAAAATTTGCGGTGCAATAAAATTTGTGCTATTAAACCATGCAAATGAAATTGTTATTTTACTATCAATGTCCGCCCAAGCGGACCAAGTCGTTTTGATAAGTCTCCATTTCTACAAATGAAGTGTAGGATGCACGTTCAAATTGAAATATAATTTGGTTCTGATATTCTTCACTAAAAAATGAAATGCTTTTATAAACTGCTATAGGACAAAATGTTTCCATTGTGCTCGAAATAACAGCATTATAAAAAAATATATTGCATTATACAACAATTTTGTAAGACCTTCATAGTGCCGCTTCAATCCCATTTTATAGATGTGACTACATGACACACTATACAATCATTTCATAGTAGCTGTATAAATAATTATAAAACAGTCGATTAAGAGTTATGTAAATGTGTATTAAACAGTCATATAAGAGTTGTATAAACTTTTAATAGAACTGTTATACAACCAAACAGTTGTATAAAAATGGGCCCTTTTTAGTTGTATAAGGATCGTATAATTGTTTTGTAGTATCCTATAAAATCTATCTTGTAGCTGTTTATACAACCCTTATAGAATTTAAATTGCTACTTGGGATGACATTTGTCAATTGTCAGTTTTGTCTCGTCAGGTCATGTGCATGCGAAAATCGATAATTAAGTCGTTGTATGAACGGTTTCATTGGGTAGTGGAAATGTAATTTGAATATGTAATTATAATTACAATGAACAATGAACTAGGTAGGTACTACTTGTTTATTTTGAGAAACGTCATCCAATAATAGTGTAAAACTATCCTGTTTGCTCACCAACTCACCAAAGCGTCTACCCACAAATATCATATAGATAAAGTATCTGGCTGTTCTTAAGAAATAAAGTCCAATGGCTTATTATTCTTCATTTTGTCACTCTGCACTCTTTCAATGAGTAAAAAACAACCGGTAGAGAGTGCACCACCGAATTTATTTTCTCTTTTTCTCTTATGGCTGGACATTCCCATCTTATCACGCGCATGCAGCAAACTTTTGCAGCTTACTATGGATTATTTTAATTACTTCTCTTTCCATTATAGGTGAATACACATGGAATTTGACTTTTATTCCAATGATGCGACAATACCAATCTTACAATCACGACAACCCAACGCAAACTCCTTCCGGAGAACTCGTACTACCTTTAACGGCTCTAATACCATGCATAGAAAATGCTACCAAAATCTGTCCACCAGATCTGGTAACAATATGTACAGGCTTCGGTGAAATTATGTGCGTAAAACCTCTAACAGACATATCTATATGTGAAGAAAACAACTCAACATGTTACAAAAGTTTAATTGAATGCCAGCAAGATATAGAAGAAGATTTTCTGTGTCAAAACAAGACAGAAGATGAATTGACAGTTAAAGAAGATAAGAAATACGTTACGATCGATATGCCTTGTATGGGTAACGTTACATTAAATACGAACATACCTAATTTTGATATAAGTACTTTTAATGGAACTGTACCATATACTGCTCCGAGTAGTTTTACGTATAACCATTATTTGTGCCTTATTACTTTGAGTATACCCGGTCCTGAATCGGATATGTGCCTGGTAAATGGTAGCAGTGATGTGAAATCTTAGAAATAATCAGTTTTTTGTTGAGAATAGAGATAGAAAATTGTTTATTACAAGGAAAATTAAAAATATCCTATAGTCGATCCTCCTATTTTTATTAAAATATAGATCAATAAAATTTTAATAAACCGGAAACTCCATCTGCGATATAATGTGTTCTGCGAGGTTGTTCCCATGTTGTTCCTTCTTTCAGAGTCGGATTACTACATAATATTGAAGAAAGAATGATTTATCTGTAAAAGCTATTCATTTTCGAAAATTGTTATTGTACACCGAGATAGAATGACTTTTTTGAAGTTGAAAGGTGCGATATACCAATACTTCTGTACGCCACAGACACTATCTTCTGCTGCCCTTACTTTTAATCCTACGCTGCTTCCTTTGGTTCTAAATCAAATGGTTTAACATAAATTTTACTGTAATTTTTTTGTTATTTGAAATTGGACAAATATTTGTGGTTTGTAAAAATATACAAGGTATCCCATTTAAAAGCAAAATTAAACTTAGGTACCTTCAAAGAGTGTATATCAAAGAAACTAAAAATCTGATCTAAATTAATCTGTATTTGGAAAATGTAAATAATACACACATTTATTATAGAATATATTTAATATAAAACAATAAATAAGTCAAAATATAACATTTATACATTTTAGGCAGTTTAAATAAAAGTTACAATTAATATCACATGAGAGTAGAAAATCAACATTTCTTTTGTATATTTAAATAGAGTAGTAGCTGGTATGCAAAAAAATGCATTCAACCAGTAGATAATAATAAATTGTTCCCGTATATATCTTTAAAATTGAAATCAACAACAAAAATTTGGTTTTACATGAAAACTATTGAAAATATTATTTTACTAAGTATCATTTATTCTAACCAAGGACTTGGCACTATAAATGAAGAAGAGGCTACCAACAACTAGAACGAACTGAAACTATTCTTATTTTAGCAGTGTAAGTTGTAACTACTTTGCTACAAAAAACGACGACCAAAGTAGTAGAATCAAGTTTGTCAGTGGATCATTGGTATCGTATGCACCACACCTTCATTAGACATTGAAATCCTTTCAAACCATCTTCCTTTTCATATCCTTCTAATTCTAATTGCGTAGTATGCTAGATTAATATAGGGCTTAAATAATGCATCCAAAGGTCTCTCCACTACGATCTATGTATTATGTATGTTATGCTTAAGTTCTTTGTTTATGCCAATCTATAATATTAGACTTCTTAGACCAGACCTAGGGTACTCCATATATTGGGAGGGGTGTGGATTTTCCTCCCCTATCGTCGAAAACCTCAGCCTAGTCAGACCTTCACAGTAGCACAGCTGAGGTTTCCTCACCTTTTTGGCCGAACCTGCTTATGGTTGTATCTGAAAACCCGATGTTATTTATGTGTTTCTCGAGTCTATCAGTAGCCCAACCAAAATCCTGTTTGTTCGCCAATTCTGACTCTTTGACCTGTCTCATTCTCGAAACTGATTTTTTCTCCAAGTACTGTTACTTGTTATTCTCTGCGCTTAAGCTACACCACAGAAAGGTTCTGGATCAATAGGAATTTGGAATTTATCTCCATTGAACTGATTGCTTTTATAGCCATTCGGCTGAATCTGTGTGGACATTAAGAGATCTTCCACACAGCTAGAATAATTGAAATACCCTCTAAACTATCAACTTATCAAGCAAACATTAAACACCTGAATTGCAAAAGGGGATACCAATATTGGTTCCTTCGAATAATGGTAGCGTGTTATAGTTAATGGAGTATCCAGCAATTTTACTCTTTCCAAATCTAACCTAGTAGAATGAAGGATACTATAGTGGAAATAGTGGTTAAATTTCAATTAAAAGGGAAACCATTCATTATTAATGAAATATTACCGAATGGTGGAAAAACACTCACTCAATATTCTAAAATACTGAAATTTTTAATTATTAGCTGGATTTCAATTCTCTTTATCATTGATAAAAGCAGTACTAGCTACCAATTCGTATTAAAGGTTAAAAAAATAACATGACAAATATTATGAGCTGAAATGAATCTAAACCAACATAACTTTTGTGAAAAAAATACTGGCACCCCATTTGTAAATAAAACTTAATCGTCTAATATAGCTATTTTGTTAAAATAATACTTTTATTATAGAAAAAAAAACTAATGAAAATAATAACGATGGGTACTTCATAGGATCTTTTTGTAACAATAAAATTTAATAGCTAATGGCAAAATAGGAAGTATAGGAAAAAAATCAGTATCATTAAAATTAAAATTGTTTATTCTTTTGGCTGGATAAGTTGTCCTGAATGATCGGTAGCGAGGGTAACGAAATTCTGTTACAACAACACTGGGGAAGGGAAATTGCAGAAAGAATTTGTCATGTGAATGTTTGAGCTATTTACAAATATCTGTGAGCGGAGCCTCGGCTCTTCAAGTTGGGTAGGATGATGCAAATATCGATATTTGTAAAGGTCTTGTATGATTTGCAGAAAGTTGTGTTGGAGGACATATTTCTTATCCAAAGATTGATTCGTAGATATTAGTGATGTAAGATCAGGAGCACCAGCATAAATTTCAACCAATCGGACATCATCTTCACAAATATCGATATTTGGAAGCAATTACCTGTTTTAAATAGCCATGGCTCAGTTTACATATATTTATCAACAAAGCGAACCTAAACATGACAAATTTCCATTCCAGTTTTAGGAAATTAAATTTTTTTTTGGTTGGCAACTTGGACCGAAGTCCCCCTTTGACATTATTGACATGATATCCAATATAACTTCCATCCTTCACAAGTATTGTTATTTGCATCAAATACTCAATTTGAAGAGCGGAGGCTCCGTTTATGGATATTTACAAAAAACGACAAACGTGAAAAAGTCCCTCAGAAATTTTCCTCACCCAGTGCTAGAGATATATGATATTTTTTGGGTTGGCAACTTAATCGAAGCTCGCTATTTTTAAAATATTCTGCATCTATATGCCAAATTAATTCAGTAATCGAAAAATGCATTGGACATATAGAAAAAGTAAAAAAATTTATATCAAAAGCTAAAATCTACAAAAAAAGGCGTACAAACTATGTAAATGTTGTTAATTTCTCTCTAAACAACTGTTAACTTCATTACAATCCAAAAGAAATCACTTCTAGCACACCGAAATTGAAAAATTGACTCGCTTATATATTAAATAATATTAGTTGAAAAATATGCTTTATTATTACCCTGTGTAAATATCTATATTTACGCTGAAGCAGGCGGAGATGGACGACTGCTCTCTTCAATCAATTTCAACGAAATTAATTCGAAAATTTGCAAGACGACGTCTTCATTGATCTTCTGAATTTGTAAAGAAGAAACCAATAAGTTGATAACCTTTTGGATAACCTCCTTTTCGAAAATAACCTTAATCGTATCTACGAACAAAAAAATATCAGCGAATTTATGTAATATGTGTAGGTGTAGAAATATGTAAGTATAATAAGTGTAAGTAATACCTATGTTATGAACAATTTTATAGTATATAACGTAACGTGTGGTAAGAAGCATTTTACGCACGAATGGAAAAGTGTAATTCCGTGAGTGCGTCAAATGCTTTACAACACGAGCTACGTACTATACTTTACCTACGACTTACTTGTATTTATAATCTTATTATTAATAATACTTGAACAACATCAACAATAGATATTTTTAATCATTTTATTGTAAGAAACAACAGTTACATTATTAGAGGTGCTTGGTAAACTTTCATCTGCTCCATCTCTATTACTCTATTACCAATGAAAGAAGCACATTAAAGAACTAACGTTTAATCATTATTAATATATTGTTGATAATCAAAAGTCCATTTTTTGTAATCAATACATTTTTAGCCCTTTGGGCTTTTCGTGGCAATATCGAATGTTTCGAAATAGTAAAATTTTAATTAAATGGCGACATTGACGTTGCTAAGATGTTGCTAGGGAAGCCGTGCGATTTACTTTACAGCTGTGCGTTTTTTTACAGTGCTTTGTAGACATCATTACATTGATGCCGACTGTGTGTTATTGACTGATTACAGGGGGGTCGTAGGTAAAATATTTTAACTGGCATAAACCTGACATTTGAAACAGCAGCAAATACAAGTTAAGCTCAATATTTCCCAGAAATTTAGCGGCCCAAGTTTAGTTAAGTTGTTGGTCTCTTAAGAAGACAATGAGACATGAAGAAACTATGATATTATTTGAATTATTTAATAAATAAGTGAACTTCTCCAGCATGGAGACTAGATAAGGATATGGAACACTTAAGGAAACGTTGAAAAAAAAATTCCTTAAAATCGTCTATCTAAACAGTTTGTTTTTTCACCCTCGGCGTCACCACTGCAAATCCAATAGCCAATGTTAGACAGGTCGGTCATATTGTTCTGGAAGTCACATGTCATATTCTATAGTTTTCAATATTTACTGGTGAGCAAAGGATGATAGTTAGACTTTAATTAGTAATAAGTTCTTATCTAAAATGCCATCGTTTTATAGTGTTGTTAAGTGTGAAAAACGGGGTGCAAGAGATAAGGTATTTTTTTATCAACTTCTAGCTGTTTTAACCAAGCGATGTGACTTTAATTGATTTCTCTGTGCACCTGAATCGGTTGTTCTTGACTTTCGTTCTAATAGCATAACTATCCTGTTGTTATTTTTGTCCGACATTTTAATCATTATTTAATTCAATTATGATATAGTATACTGAATATGCACCACGTGTTATTTGTAAAATTTTTATTATTTGAATAATAGTTATTTATGTATCAAGGGCGTAAAACAGGCGTTTATGGACCGCAACGTGTAAGTAAGAGCCCGAGCCGCAAGGTGAGGGCTATTAACACGTAAATACAATATTTTATGCACGACCGTATTAATGATAGTTTATTGATAAATACGTTTTATTTTCTATTTTTCACCTTTTGTGAGTAGGTTATTATAAATGTTTCAAGTTGGATCAATTTTATACCTCGATATTATTATAACTCACCCTGGATAACAATCTACCAAATCATTTGTATAGTTAAATAAAAATAAGTCTTATTGAAACTAATGAGATGATAAAACAATTTCGTAGCAACCCACATATAAGTAATTGTTCAAATTGTGTTATTAGTATAAAATTATAAGTGTGAGGATCTTATGTTTGGGCTTTTAAAGTTATCATTTCTTTATTAAACTCATATTTTTTCAATTGTACCAAATATTTCCATGATAATAAATAATAATAATAAAGTTTGTGTTACTAACTACATGTGCCGGGGGGCGGTAAAGTAGTCCGCGGGCGGTAAAGTGACACTCTACGCCCGCTAAACGTATTTATAATCTGGACTTATTCGCCCGGTCGTGCATAAAATATATTAGATTGACATCAGTGCCGTAACTAGGGCGTGGTAAGGGCGGCACTTGCCATGGGCGCGAGATTTTGGAGGGCGCCAAATGCTTCGATAGAAAAAAGGTTTTTTATAATAAAAAAAAGAAAAGAACCAGATTCATTAAGACAATAATTATAATGTTTAATAGATTACTGGATAAAAAAGGAAGAAGCTGGATAGAAGCGAAGGACTTAGCTCAAAATAGGAGAGTGGAAAAAATTCGTGACGAAAGAGTAGCTGCAACACACCCTACACCACTAAGTGGTAGAAGGGCTTTAAGATTATATATCTATATTTTAATGTCAACTTTAATACTTTTGTACCTGTATAAACCAAAAAAAGGAAATTTCTTTAAAATAGCTGTTTGCTATTCTCATCGTGTTATAAAATGTATATAATAGGGGCGCCAGCCTAACACTGACCGCGGGCGCTGAATTCCTAGTTACAGCACGAATTGACATTGTTCTACCAAGTCTGTCGGACAACCAACTGATTTACACTACGTGTCCAAGCATACAAATTCCAGCTCCATCTGATCGGGAAACCCAGTACAATTGGACGACCTGTCAAAGTCAGGTGTACTGTACCTATCTTTGAATTTTTTGTTCGGTGTTCAATTTAGTAGAATAAAAAAATAATAATAAAAATTTGTTATTGTTAATAATAGTATATTATTCAACTAGAATATAATGATGGCTATTATTCACGAAGGTGCGTTTATATCGCGAACCCTAGGCGTAACTCATTTCCACCAGTATAATGGTCACCAGATTTATATTCGGAGAGCGCGAAAGCCCCTAAAAAGTATACCAAGGTAGCTTTTTAAGCTAATTTATTTTTTACAGCAACATAATGTTTTTTGTTCAACGATTGTTTGATTTTGAGCGGAGCTGTGAAAATCAAGTTCATGATATCAAATCCATTCAAAAATTGGAAAAGAGAAAACGAATATTAATTATCGACACTTCTAACAAGCAACTTCTGTTATCAGTTTTTTCAACGTATTGCTGTTTCTATCAATTAAAGTGGAATAAAAAGGGTATAGCATATTTTCAACTAAAAATAAAATGTTCTCCAATTGTATTCACTTACCTGGAATACTTGCAGCTATCAACTGAACAAAAATATCCATCTCCAAGAATAAAACATTAGTATTAGAAACTTCCGGAATTACCAGAAGATTTGTACACAGGTTCTCCGTAACGCGGTCTATTTTACCTACCAGGAAATTTTCTATAGCGTGTCCTACTGTGAGAAGAATAGCTTTCACCACAGGTTCGGTTATAAACGGTGAATCGGTGTCTGACAATAATTCGCAAGCTATATCTATAAGAGCTTTACTTATAGGTAGTTTTGCTTCGAATTCGTCTAACTCGTCTGAAAGTTCAAAATTATGCAAAGGTATATACTTAGTAAATGGAGTTAAATGTTTTCTAAAAATTACCTTCAAATTCCAAACTTGACGAGAATAAAGATTGTTGGAATGTATTTAAGGAATCTATAGCTTCGTAAGCAGTGTCTATTTCTGTGTCCAATGTACAATACTCTTTTCGTTCGCTTAATAATTTTTTCATTCTTATCAGAATATCAGCTTCCTAAAACAGTTTATAAAGATCTTCACGAAATTTGGAATTGGAGACCTACCGTTGGTTCGGTTTGTATAAAAATCCAAGCATTATCGGATTGTTCTAGTCCTGACACATGAGTAGGTAGAGCGGTCTTAATAGAATGGATGGTTTTGTCCAAAACACCAGTCGCAGTTTTAGCACAAAACTTGTAAAAACTCGGAATCATACCGTCGACTTCATCAGATTCCATAGTGGTTTCACCTTCCAGAGATTTTTGCGTTAAATCATCGGACGGCCTGAAAAAATTTTGTTTTTACGTTTTCCCAATAATATTCGTATCATAACGTAGCCGCAAAAAATGTGAGAAGGATCAAAGGATAGTAAAAAATATGGAAAATTGCATTTAATGCAATATTTATCTTGTTAACAATACTTTTTTCGCCTACCTTACCGGAAAATCTATCATATGAACACCGAAAATAGGGCGGAAAGTATTGTTCAACAGCCCAAGGGCGTAAAATTCATACCGCCACGACTTTTGAAGTTTTTCACCATCTGTCACTTGATTACTTTTACGTGTCACGTGAATTTTTTAATCAAGTGTCAGGGAGTCAAAATATTTTGTTATATTTTCCTATTTTTTGGTTTATACGGTAGACGAAAAACAGTTGTATGTCACACATATTCTGAAAACGCCTTTTTCGTCTACCTTACCGGAAAAAAAATCTTATGAACACCAAAAATAGGGCGGAAAGTATTGTTCAGCAGCCCAAGGGCGGAGAATTCAGAATGCCGCGATTTTTGAAGTTTTTCACTATCTGTCACTTGATCACTTTGAAGTTTCACGAGAATTTTTTAATTAAACGTCAGGGTGTCAAAATGTTTTGTTATATTTTCTTATTTTTTGGTTTATTCGGTAGGCAAGAAACAGTTGTGTCACACATAATATATGCAGTCAACGTTTTTTTCGACAGCCTTACCGGAAAAAAAATCTTAACAGTGACGTAGCTAGGGTCATCTGCGACCGGGGTCATTTGATAATCGACAGTGATTCACTCAGTTTTTTTTATAAGCTTTTCTCACTCTCGCTATATTCATTTTAAGTAACAAATAACTCTGTACATTATAGATGTCAAAGGTAATAGCATAATACTATTATAACGCCTTACAGTTTTTTAAAATGAAATAGCAAAGATCGTTGACCGTTTAACTTTGAAGTGTAATTCAATGATCTTCATGGCATAGCCCTAGGGGAGTAGTTATTACTTCTTAGTAAACGGACGTTGTTCTTTGATTTTCAAAGACTCTCTAATGCGTTATAATAGTATTTTACTATGACATTTGACATCTATTGATAACACGCTTTACTAAAATGACAATTTATTTGCAGGAAAATGTTAATAAAGTAGATACAATACATTATTTGTTGAGGTTATTATACATTTTTTTCTTTATACTATTGGTTGTGTTGGCCGTAATGTTGTAATGAAAGAGAATGGCATGATTGCAAACAGTTTGCAAAATTCATTTTTTGTAATTTCTTGCACGTTGTATTGCACCATGTCAAGCGGCCTCAAACAATTTATTTGAAAAAAAAAATATACTCTACTAATTATACATGACTGAAGAGACATAGTCTACAACAAATTGATCCTCTTTATTTGACTGTGGCAAACGTTGTCAAAATTAATATTCTCATGTGCTTTTTTTGGATTATCATGACCTTTGTTCAAAAAAAACGCCGTCAGCAATCCTAAATGGTGGATGTATCATTTGTTTATGAGTAGAATGGAGCCCCTTAATGCTCAATTGGGGGAGCCAAAATCATGCAGGCCAATTGGTTTGTAATTATATTTGTGAAGCTCCAAAATTCAATCTAGCAACGTATTTGGGACATATAAGCTCACATCAAAATTAAATTAAATAATTAGTTTTGATACTCATTTTGGCGCCCCCTAACGAGGCGCCCGGGTACATGTGTTCCTCCCCTAGCTACGCTTCTGGGCGTAAAACAGTGGTGTGTCACACATGCAGGAAACACTTTAACAGCTCTTAACTATCAGCTGCCCTCGCTTCGCGATGCTCGCTCGTGCATCTAATAGTCTTGGCTTGTTAAAGCTCATATTCTGCCTCGTGACACAATATCACAGATTATAAAGAGGAACAGATACGAAAGCTTGACAGAGAACAGTAAAAAGAGAGAGAGAGAGATGGGTGGACATACCCATTTAAATACCCATCGTCTTATGTCGACTCCGTTCGGGCTGCTTCGCGAAATTTGTCAACAGGGTTGTCAATTTGCATAATATTTCCTTCAATCTACGATCATAGGTCAAATATTTCATATTAAGCATTTTTTAACTGTGCTAGTAGTTATACAGTTACAAATATTTGATAATTACTTGTTTCAAATCAATTTTATTAACGTTAAAAGAATTATACAATTAGAAAGATTATAATGTATGAAAATCATACCATAAATATATACTTTTTTCACAAACCACATCCTTGGCAACCATGCACAATAACGGTGACGGCTAACCTAACCTAACCTAACATAATCAAAACGTCAAAACATGCTCAAAATCACTTGTAATCTGTGCTCAAAATTCATAACGCCATTTTTGTTTGCTTCATTGTTTGAAGGTGTTCAATCGGCGATATTAATTGTGTTATTTGACTAATCGATTGTGCGTTGTGGTAATATTAACTATAAAAATATAGTGGTATAGATTATTATTCTTATAAAATGAATAAACATCACGGCGAAGTGTATTGTTCATACAGAGACTGTCCAAATAAATTTTATTCGGAAAGAAAAATAAAGTTTTTTCGATTTCCAATGGATGAGAGTATATAATTTAATATCCCGGCCTATGATGAAAGAAATTTTAAAGTTTTTGATATTAACGTTGGTGCTACAAAATATTATCAAAATTCTCCCTTGCATAGGTGTATATTGTATTCCCTTTGATAATAAATAAATTAAGAATTATTTGTACTTTGAAATTTGGTTGATTTTTGTAATTATTTGTGTTATCTAAATGTATTTATTAATTAATCTCCCAAGAGTAATGACTATTCATAACAAATCATAGGAATTTAATAAATACATTAATAATTTAATAAATACATTAAATATATATTCGATTATGATTATTGTTTTAATTCATGGCGCAGTTTTAAAGATTTAGTGGAAACTTCCAAAAAAAACTAGATCCGGCACTAGAAATTGTTATTGTCCCCGAGCCAACAGTGCAATTTGGTAAGAAATTCAGAAAATATTTTAAGCTGGCAACATCGCGGCCATACCGAGTTAAAAGTCCAAGGTCATTGACGACGGAGCTGAAAATCCTTTGATGTTTTACCGGGATTCGTATCTGTTCTCTTCATAATCTGTGACAATATACTAAAATACAATCGCAAAAATTAAGTAATTAATTGGTTCTTGTCATTTTTATAAGATGAATGATGAGTGGGGGAGTCTAAGAGAACTTTATATTGAAATTAGAAGAAAAGTGCAGGCTTGTATGTTGAGTTAATTGTTAATGTTCATGCAATTCATTATTAATTAGTAATATAAGACCAGAAATATCCCAAGATTAAAGCTGATTTTTAGTTTTCAATTATGTCAAGAAATTGTTAGTTCTATTTATAATTAATATACCGTTACTACCTAGATTGGAATATTTCAGCAACCCAAAATTTTAAGCCGTTACTTTTCGTTTGTACTAATCTGTAATATCAAGAAAAAAAAAAGGAAAATTAAGATAAAAATAATATTTCGTTCCAGCCTCTATTAATCGGGGAGCGGTCAATGCTGCCGTGTGCAATAGTAGGTCCAAGAATAAAAAAGTGATATTCCTATGTATTTTGAGCCGCTGCATCCGAATGTGCCCGGTATTTTTGCGAAAAACCGGTACGTTTTGTTTAAATCGCAATGGCTTGAACAAATTATGAACAAATGTTTTTTCTCGGTTCGGACAATTTTTTTGCCAATATGACGTATTTTAGAAAGAAATGAACTCTTGTCAATCTTCCGTATAGTGCTCATTTAAAAAGTTATGAATGTTTTAAAGTCGAAAAAAGATCGACGATTTTCACCAACTTTCGATGTCAATAACTTTTGACCTACTGAACATTTATCAAAATTTAAAAATCCTACTTGCTCTCTGAACCTTACTCTACAAATTTGTATACTCCGATATATGTGCAAGTCCGGCGTTTGGTACTTATCGCGATTGACAATTAAGCGTTTTCTCAACGTTGCAGGCAAGCCTCAATCACCGCGGCCGATCGCAGGCCGATCTCTGTTCTGGCGCGCATTATATGTGGTTAACTTACCATGAATACTGCCTTTGAAATAAGATCAATAAAAAAATTTGGCATTAACATCAACAAACAATGCTACCAATAAATTGTCGACTAAAATATTCATTTGACAGAAGTATTATATTGATTTTTAGACATTATTTTTTTTAGCGCTGTTGCTATTGAAATATTCTCAAATTATGGAAAAAATATAAGTATTTTTCGAAATTCCTTTCAATAGTTTATCTTATTGAATTATAACGTTATATCAGTCAGTATTACATGTGAACATGTCCACGCACATGCTGTTGTCCAATGTTTCAGTATTGTTTAATTTATTTTTACGCGTTATTTTAGTTTTTATTAGCTTTGACGCAACAGCAATATTTTGAACTCTATTTGGAATTAATAAATCATGCTGAATTTCGTATATCCATAGAATATTGGTATGCTGTTATACAGTTAACTTGTTGATATGTTACGTAGAAAGCTCGAAGTATATGTAACTTCATAGATGCTGAAGTAGGAGGTAGTTCCGTGACATCACAATTCAATTTTAATATTTAATACTGTCATTAGTATTGTTCAATTTCCATACTTCTGTTTTTATTTATTAACGGTGATATCGAATTTTCATTATTTCATGTTAATGACTAGTTATTTAAATCGAAGAACAGACGTAAACGATTCCTCTCGTAAAATTGGTCAAAATAAATAAATATGTATTTTTTTCAATAACTACCAAGTATTTATGGTTGGAATATGTAACAGGGACTAATTTAATCAAAAGCAATGCATCTAAAACATTCGGAGAAGATTGTTGCAAATAGTTGTCCAAACATTGTAAGTGTAATTTGAAAACACCCTGTATATTACACTACTTCATTTTTGTGATAGTAGTTATTTGTATCCCAAGGACTGAAAGTACTACTTTGTTGGACGAGACGGAAAATTGCGAGACGAGCGAAGCGAGGAGAGCAACAGACGAGTCCAACAAAGTAGTATTTCAGCCGCGGCGTACACAACATTTTTTAGACGACGCATAACATTCAAAAACTTTTTCAATTACACTGAGGAAAGAAAATAAATAATAGAGAGTTATAAACATTATATTTATTGAACAATATATTGTAGGTACTTGATATTTGCAATGTCAATATTAATTTATTAATTATTTGCAAAAAGTAATGTTGATTGTACCTTGTACAGGGTTATTCATTATAAGCTACCCACCCCCTATCATCATTATTATTACTTTTAGAAAAGAAAGTCTCATAAAAAGTTGAATTTTCTCAATATTCTATCAAAAGTTCAGTAGCGCGCAAATTTAAGGGGATCCAAAAAATAATAGTCCTTTTTTAAATGTATATTTTCACATTTTTGAAATGGTCTTTTTTTTCTGATTTCAAAAATATATAATATGTTACCCCTACCTTGTACCGTTTTTAAGTTATGAAATGATAATTTATGAAAGTAAGCTATAAAAATGACAACTAATATGTTTGATCATTGACATTTTTCAAATAAAGTAATTGAACTGGTTCTCAGTAAGAAAGTAAGAGTCAAAATATATACCTATACAAAACAGAAAACAAAGATTTATTCAACAGAATTTATAGATAATAACTTATAAAAGATATTCGAAATGTCCAACATTATTGTTAATGCATAATTATTGATAACACCTTATATTATTTATGATAACATAGCAGATGACTTCATTATTTTCATTTGGTTTGTTGATTCCAAGTTGAATCCTTGCTTTTAGCCCTTGTATATTATTATCATTAATAAAATCTTTCACCTCTCTGTAATAGTTTATTACGTAACGTGTGTGGTAAGAAGCATTTTACGCACGAATGGAAAAGTTACGCACGATGCCGCGTAGCGGCAAGTGCGTAATTCCGTGAGAGCGTAAAATGCTTCACAACACGAGTTACGTACTATACTTTAACTACGACCTACTTGTACTTGTATTTATAAGAAGCATAAGAAATAACAGTTACATAATTAGAGGTGCTTGGTAAACTCCACCACTATTACTCAATTACTAATGAAAGAAGCACTTTGAAGAACTAACGTTTAATCATCATTAATATATTGTTGATAATCAAAAGTCCATTTTTCAATTATAATCAATACATACTTTTAGCCCTTTGGGCTTTTCATAGTTAAACGTGGCCATATCGAATGTTTTCAAATAGTAGATTTTGAATAAAATGGCGACGTCTTTTGACAGTTGCTAAGATTTTACTAGGGAAGCCGTGCGATTTACTTTACAGCTGTGCGTTTTTTTTACAGTGCTTTGTAGACATCATTACATTGATACCGACTGTGTGTTATTGACTGATTACAGGGGGTGTCGTAGGTAAACCATTTTAATTACTTTATATAGAAAATGTCAATTATCAAACATATTAGTTGCCATTTTCATAGCTTACTTTGATAAATTATCTTTTTCATATTTACAGCAATTACTAAAACTCAGTTTTTTCCAACATTCCATAACTCAAAAACGGTACATGGTAGGGGTAACATATTAGGTATATATTTTTGAAATCAGAAAAAAAAGTCCATTCCAAAAATGTGAAAATATACAGGGAATCCTATTAAAAAAAGGACTATTATTTTTTGTATCCCCTTAAATTTGCACGCTCCTGAACTTTTGATAGAGTATTGAGAAAATTCAACTGTAACCCAACAACTTTTATTTGATTTTTTTTTCTAAAAGTAATAATAACGATGATAAGGGGTGAGTTATTTATAATGAATAACCCTGTACCTCCAGAACAATTATTAATATTTATTGGATTGGATGCAGATGGAACATTATGTATATCTCTACCAGAGCGTCCCGAGAGTGTTTTGCAGTACTGAACTGTCTCTTTCACTACATGGAACAATCAAAGCGCAACTTTCGGTATGTAAATGAATACAGAACGAGCAACTTTCAGATGGCGTCGTCTAAAAAAGCTATTACATATCATTTAAATGCGTTAAGTTACAATACTTCAGGTTGTGATTTATTTCGTGTGATAATATTGTTAATGTTAATGCCAAATTTTTGTTATTGATCTTATTTCAAAGGCAAAATTCATAGTAAGTTAACGATATATAATGCACGCCAGAACAGATAGGCCTGCGATCGGCACACGGTTGAGGCTTACCTGCAACGTTGAAAAAACTCTTAATTGTCAATCCCGATAAGTACCAAACGCCGGACTTGCGCAAATATCGGAGTATACTAATTTGTAGAGTAAGGTTTAGAGAACAAGTAGGATTTTTAAGTTTTGAAAAATGTTCAATAGATCAAAAGTTATTGACATCGAAAGTTGGTAAAAATCGTCGATCTTTCGACTTTCAAACATTCATAACTTTTTAAATAAGCACTTTCTTTCTAAAATGGGCCATATTTGCATAAAAAAATTGTCCGAACCGAAAAAAATTGTCCTAACCGAAAAACATTTGTTCATAATTTGTTTAAGCAAAACGTACCGGTTTTTCGCAAAAACGCCGGGCATGTTCGGATTCAGCGCCTCCAAATACATAAGAATGTCACTTTTGCTACAACTGCTATGAAAAGTGACGTATTTCTTATAGCTCACTTAAATTCAAAGCTAAATATTGCTTATACTGTGAGAATAGTATATTATTAAATGAGCAATTTATGATAGCCATAATTCACGATGAGTGACGTTTGCGTGTCACGAGCCGCAGGCGAGGGGCGCAAGTCACTCAAGTGAATTATGGCCATAAATTGCGAGTAGAATACTATACTTTGTCCACGACACTTAATTTATTTATTAATAAATAAAAGTCAGTAGCGATTTGGCATATTACTAACCTCAAAATGTTGTGGCAGCTACTTCAAATAAATTGACATATATAGAGATGGGCGATACTGTAGAAAGTATCAATACAACGTACCGTTATAAATATATTGTTTTAAAATACTTAATATTAGAAAATATCATTATGAAAAGTATCAATACTAAAAATTACAATATTTTATAGATACGATATATGTCAGAAACAAATTTCCTGAACAAAATACACAGATTTAATAGTTTATTCCATATTGTACCCCCATCTCTAGTCGTGAATTATGAACCATAATTCACGACAGTTGATATATGGGTACCATATACCTTTAGTTAGGAGGTAAAATATTGACTTATTATTAGGTGGTCGTGGACAAATATTATTTCTCACGGCACTTTGCCCACGCAACATATACATTTATATGGAGAATCAAATAAAATCGACAAAAACTTAGTATGCTACTGTCACCTTCAAATACCTACTTAGTTGTCACAAAACTGTCGGATTACATTAGAAGTTTGTGAATTCGAAAAGATAGTTTCAGATAAGAAAGAATTTAAGGAAAAGAAATGACGTTCCGGGTTTGACATTACAAAATTGTACAAACTTCACCATGAACTATAATTTTGGATAAAATTACTCAACAGTTTAGAGATGGGATACTTTGGTGTTATTTTTGTTTTACTAACCATAAAAATAAATATCAAGTTACTTCACTTGTATTCTTTAAATTTGTGCAGTTGTAGAAAAAGTATAGTGTGCAACATGTGGGGAAAGTAATTTTCTCACTCGTGTATTTGACAAACTTCCGCACTCGTGAGAAAAGTTGAACTTTCCCCACTTGTTGCATATATTATTTTTATCCTTGGACCTATTATTGCACACGGCTGCATTGACCGCTCCCCGACCATATATTCAATAATTCACTGAAAATATCTTACATTGGACTCAGAGCAGGTGTGGATAAGCTAGATTCTGAAGATCTCTGCTGTAAGAGAGATCTTAACTTTGCTATGCTTGAGGCTAAGTCTGCTGTCTCTTCATATTCGATATCTGGAGTATTTGTTCCAGAAGAAGGTTCCTCCATTGAAATAGATGGAATTTCCAAGTCTCTTTTTTCTCTATCTGGATTTTCCAATGAAGTTTCCTATAAAAAATGTAATATGCGAAATCAGTTGATACATTTAGGGATACAAACTAGATATCCATCCTGTGATGTCTTTTGGCATTGCATAAAATCAAGATTCAAATTTATTGAAATTGCTTGTTATTAGATAATTCTTTATTATGAAATATTTCAATGTCAGTACCTATGTATATTTTAATCACAATGCAGTGATTTATTGTTTTATAGTTGTAAAATAGTAAATAGACATGTAAGGTCATGAACGGAGGTCACGCCCGTGGAAGAGCACGTTCGCGACCTAGGACAATTGGGAAAAGTAGAATTCGATAGATGGCGCTCTGAAATGTCAACAACGTCATCTTAGCAACGAGTAAAATAAATCAGCTGCCGTATTAGCCCTTTGATATTTTGCCTTTTCTTTGATTGTGCTTTAGTAGGTATTTTGTGTTGTTAAACTAAATTTTGACTCCTAAAATTTTTATTTTTGGAGTAATGGGTATGGTTGATATTTGTGAAAAGTACAACAAGCGTTCAATTAACTGTTTAGTTTTAGTTCTGATTTCGTGTTTTTATTTTATTTTTGATATAATTATATCTACAAAAGTTGCAGGGAAGGTAGGTTTGTATTGAGTGAAAAGTACAACAAGCGTTCAATCAACTGTTTAGTTTTAGGTCTGATTTTGTGTTTTTATTTTATTTTTGATATAATTATATCTACAAAAGTTGCAGGGAAGGTAGGTTTGTATTGAGTAATATTTTAAATCTTTAATACCGACTTATTTTCTCTTTGATCTGCAATGAAAACAAAAAATAGAATAACATAACCTCTTCCATGATATCTCTGATTATATAAGAATAGGTGTGTTCTTTTTGACTGAGATCTCAGTTAATCTCAGCTCACATCGGTAATGTGCGCGTTCTTTTTGATTTACTCACTTCGAAGTGAGCTGAGATTTTTCCTCCCCCTTCACCGATGCTGAATGTGATGTAAGGGGGTATCAGTTGGAGTCCAATCCGCCCAATATGTATATATAAAATGTTAACATGTTAACACTGATTGATTTTAAACAAAGTTTAGCTTCGAGAATACAATTTTTCCAAATAGGGTGCATGTTGAATTTTTACCAAGTGACCTGAAATTTACAAAAACTATTGATAGCGTTTGGATATGACGAACGCACCCAGTTGTCTGACATTGACAAGAGTGAGTAATTTGGGACATTGACATGACATTGACCATGAACCATGATGACAGCTGACAGCTGCAACACAACCTCAATAAAAAAAACAACACATAATCGCAATTTAATCATGGATTTTAATGAACTAAGTAATTTGTTTGAAGAAATAAAACAAACAAAAGGGTCTACTGACAAACAAAAGTTATTAAAAAACCGTTTAATACAAATCCGAGAAAAAATACTAGATTCGTCAGAGTTTTTTCAGATCTTTAGAATAATGTTGTCCGATTTAGATCGTGAACGGAGCTCCTATAACATGAAAGAAGCTAAAGTTGCAAGAGTTTTAATCAAAATGTTGGATTTACCAGCTGGAAATGATAAAAATGTTTTGAGCAATTCCTTTTTAATGGCAGCAAATGCAACTGATTTTGGAGATGTAGTTTATTCAGTTATAAGAAAATATTTAACAAACTGTACCACCACTCTGTCTATTAAAGAACTAAATGAAGAATTAGATAAGTTAGCAAACAGAAAAAATGAAGCAGAATCTGAATTAATATTAACTAGTTTATTTAAAAAGGCATCATCTGACTCGATTAGATGGATTATTCGAATCATTTTAAAAGACCTGAAACTTGGTATAGGATCAAATACAATTTTAAACTGTTATCATAAAGATGGAGCAGCTTTCTATAGTTCTAACAGCAACTTGCGAAAAGTTTGTGAAGTTTTAAGAAATGAAAATGTAAGACTTCATGAGTTGGAAATTGAAATATTTGAAGCCTTTAGACCAATGTTATCTAAAAAAATAGAAGCAGCAAATTTCCTAAGAAGCATTCCTGAAAATAAAGTATTTTTCATAGAGAATAAATTTGATGGAGAAAGGTTTCAGATTCACTTGAACGGAGGTGACTTTAGGTATTTTTCAAGGAATGGTTTTGACTACACAGATCAAATGGGAAAATCATATGACACTGGTAAGTGTTTGCTCAACTTCCTTTACATCAAGTTTCAATGAATACACGAAGCTCGGCTTTTAACACTATTATTAATATATATTAGATGTCCCTTCATTTTTAGGCATACTAACACCAAGACTTGAAGGAGTGTTTCAGAAAAATGTTAAAAAACTTATCTTAGATGGTGAACTAATGCTCTACAATAAATTTTCAAAAAAATTAGGTTCAAAGGGTATGGCTTTAGATGTAAAAAAATTAAATAACAAAGGTCCATACCAACCATGTTTTTGTGTCTATGACATAATTCTCTTAAACAACAAAATTTTAACAAACAATTCTTTAAGAGAACGCTTGAAAATTCTTCCAACCATTTTTACAACTGTGAAAAAAGGTACTATTGAGGTAAGTGAAGTGAAAGAAGTTAGTTCCAGGCAGGAAATAGTTGATGCTTTAAATAGGTCTGTTGAAAAGGAAGAAGAAGGGATTATTATTAAGGATCCTGAGAGCATTTATAAATACAGTGACAGAAATAGTGGGTGGTTTAAGATGAAATTGGAATATTTCCAGGTAAAAACAGTTTTTACTGTAGTTTTGTAATAACGCTCACACCTTTCAGGATGTAATGAATGATTTGGACTTGATTTTAATGGGGGCCGACCATACTGCATCAACTTCAGACAAACTAAATTCATTTTTTGTTGGTATACGTTCAGGAAATGCTACAAATGGCAAACCGCTTTATCTATCTCTTGGAAAAGTAAGTTCTGGTTTAAGTTATGAAGAACAAACAATGGTTAACAATAAATTTAAGACCAAAGGAAAACCCTTTGATAAATTCGATAGTGGAAATTTATTATTTGGGAATGAAAAACCCCGTTATTATTTAGAACCAGAAAATACGATTGTTTTCCAAGTAAGAGCTTCGGAATTGATTAGAGATAGCAGAAATTCTTTCAAAACACATTATACTCTCAGATTTCCGAGAATTTTGAAAATTCGAGACGACAAACCAGTCGATGAATGTTTATCCATGAACGAACTGTTAGAATTAACACAAAATAATAAAGCAATTATCAAATTGAACAAAAGAAGTATAGAATTAGAAGAAATCGCAAAAAATAAAGTCAAACGTGCAAAGAAATGTAAAATATCAATGCCGACATTTTACGATACCACCAAAGTGTCTGATTTGTTGGAAGGTTATGCAATTTTTGTACTTGATGGAACAGGTGAATTTGCCAAGGAAAAGGCAGAAAGTTTAGTGAAAAAAGCAGGAGGTAAAAATATCTTTTATGTAATTTTAACTTTAGACCAGGCAATTACCATTTTTTTAGAGAAACAACTGGATGAAAAAATTCATTTGAATGTTTTTAGTTATGTCTCCAACTTCCTTTACCCTGTTACGAATTATTTTGTCGTATTTTTGAACTAATTTGTCAAGCCTACTTATGTAGTAACTTTCTAATGATTCTAGGTACTGTCAGATACAGGGCGAGTGATAAAGTTGATATCATTTTAACTCCATACAGAAATGAAGTTGTTACAAATCTAATAAAAACCAAACCGAGATACAATATAATAAATTTAACCTGGTTAGAAAGAATTATAAAAGATGGCAATATACTAGGATATGAGCAAGATGAAGTGTTTTATATAGGATGGAATTATAAGAATACATTAGCTGAAGAATTAGATAAATACGGAGATAGTTTTACTGAGGAAACTACAGTAGAAAAATTAAAAGAAACTTTCAGAGTTATCCGAGATATGGGCGATTCTTTTTTATCCAACAGTCCTTTAATAATGGAAGGAAAAAAGCATTTAGGGCAATACACTGCTTATTTTGATAAATTTTTAACACCATTAGATCCAAAATCTGATATAATATACGACTGTTTTTTGGATGAAATGAAATTCAAGTACAACAGTGGAAATACATGTGAAACAATTACAGATGAAGTTAATATAATTATTTTTAACGGCGATAGTAAGAGAAAACAAGTTTTAGCGGATTTTTTAAGTAGCATTAATAGATGTGATATTGAACTATGTAATAAACAATTTATCTACGTTTAAAATTTGTTTCAAATAATTTAGTGAAAACTCACCAATAATATTTGTCCATCATAGTTTGGAGACTCCATTTGTAGAGGGTTCATCCATACGGATTCCTCTTCGACTGATTTATCGGTAGAATTAGATCTGGAAGTCTTATCAACTTTTGTTCTTGGTGCAAGTTTATTGAATTGCGAGATATTCAAACTGGCTTTTGCCTGTTCAATGTTATCTTGCAGACCAGTGAGTCTTAAACCTTTCCGAAACCCAGCTCTACCAAAGTCTAAAATTCCTTCAACCATACCTGCGGCTTCGTCCTACAATTTTTATTTTCACTTAGAATCGAGATTTTCTCAATGAAGAGTAATAACACATTACCTGAAGCCAACATTAAAATAATATAAGGAAATAATAAAAGATTCTATCAATTGGCAATATTTTAAAACCCAATGGATCATTCACGGAAACTGGTAGCGAGACCCTGAGCACACCTACCAGATTCTGTAGAGTTAGGAACGGAGCTATCCGTCAGGCGTCCCAACACCCTTAGCTCGTG
The DNA here is from genome assembly GCA_910591675.1 of Galerucella calmariensis. Classification (NCBI taxonomy): domain Eukaryota; kingdom Metazoa; phylum Arthropoda; class Insecta; order Coleoptera; family Chrysomelidae; genus Galerucella; species Galerucella calmariensis. Next base: position 250,926 of record CAJUYG010000308.1, read on the forward strand.
TGAGAAAGGAAGATTAGAGTGCTGCCAACAAAGTAATAACCCAGTGCAAATTTAATTGGGCCATCAACTCGGTTGCGTCATACAAAGCTCCTGGGCCAGATGGTATAGTCCCTGCGCATCTGCAGCAGGGCAAAAACACATCTATCTCAAGTACTTTGTAAACTTTTCAGAGCATCACTGGGAACTGGATACATTTCAAATGCTTGGAAGAGAGCCCGAATTGTCTTGATTCCCAAACCAAGTAAGGATTTTTCCCTGGCAAGGTCAATCAGACCAATAACTCTGTCGTCTTTCATGTTGAAGGCAATGGAGAAACTTATTGATAGGCATGTTCGGGAAAACTTTATCATTGAATACTTATAGTAGTTAGGGAGGCGAATAGGGGATTTTTCGGGAATACTCGAGCGTGGCAGTTGAAGATATGAGAGATACCTTAGATCTAGTAGAACAACTTTGGAAAGTATTAGCTCTAAGTATATGTAGTGACGCGCACCTAGGATAGACGATCAGATTAGTAAAAAAACTCGATAGTCTGAAATACTCGAGCGCGTCAGATTAAGATATTGGGGGTTGATCTTAGTGTTTTAAGACTAAATTTAACTAATCTGAAGATAAGTCCTTGACGCCGCCGAGTTATAGGGTCGCGAACTTGTGAAAAAAACTTACTAAAAATACAAAATCTGCCGGTTTCCGCATGACCGGAAGTGTGGAGGAGCCATTTCGTCTTCCGAAAAATGCGTAAAAAGTTAAAAAGTTGAAACTTTTGGACTTAAAGCATCATGAAAACTCAAACTCCCGTTTTTTGAGTATAATATCTCGAACACGGAGGGTGTTAAAAAAATTGATATGGAACAACGATGATTAAATATCTTCTGTATGTTCCTTGTGGTATATTATTCATTCTCTTTTTAATTTCTTGGGAAATTAAACCACAATATTTTTAAATTCTTTATTTCAACGTTTCGGTAGCGTTCCAGCTACCGTTGACAAGAAAAAATAAGTAGACATTAATTTTTATCCCTAACTGACACAACAGAAAAAATTTGACAACTGGACAATCAAAAATATTTTGAAGTTTAAGACTGCAAAATTTTGTTATCAAATTTTTATTAAGGTCCATTCATAGTAGATCATATCTCTGGCAAAATGTGAAATGAAATATTTCATTTTATGACATTCCAACGATATGATAGTCTACTAGAAATGGAATCCAGTGAAGTGCACGTTCCAGGAACGGTTTTTATTGGGATAGCGCGTTTTTTTCGCTTATATTGGAAATGTTGTTAATAAAACGCGTTTCTTGATAGTTTTTTTGTGTATGAATATTTAAGTTTTTGAAATATGTATACTCAGTTTTGTGATTTTGTGTATTGAAATGTGTATCGATTAACAACTATTTAAATTATAAATCATAAGAAAACCTGGATAAAAACTTATGATGCTATCCTGATAACGCTGGTAGTTGATTATTGGAAATTTCTCTTTCTAACATTGGTAACCAAATTTGACTACATTCGGCTGAAATACTAGCTACACATTTATCTGCATTTAGTTGTATTAAATCACTTTCTTTGATTTTCCGTCTTTTATTATTGGGTTCCCAAGAAATTGAAAAAAGAACGATGATTAAATTATGTAACTTTTATTATATTATCTCAAAATTTTTTTCCTAAAGCTTCTCCACAATTTTCGTGGACTCGGAAAAAGTTACGCATATCTGTATACAAAAGTATTACTTAATATTATTCAATAGCCTATTGATCCTCAAATTATTTTTTGGACGTACCATAAGCAAAACGAAGTGAAGAATTGAAGCAAAAAGAGGGATGTGTGTTAAAAACACTACAGACCTTTTTCGGTCAGATTAAGAGAACCCACCAACATTTTTGTCAGATTGAGAAAATATGCTTTCAGGATACCGAGATAAACCTCCCCTATGAAAATCTGTCGCGCTCGAGTATTTCAAAAGAACTTTTTTTGCATTTTCAAAAATATGTCGTAACTTATCGTCGAAATCGTCAGTTTTTTTAAAGGGAGCCTCCTTGGGGCCTACTTAACACCCCTTCCGAAAACCTGACGCGCTCGAGTAAATTTTTTTTCGGATTTTTGACTACTTTATATGCCTACCCCCACCACACAAACCGGCAGATTAGTATACCGTTGTTATCAGAGGCACTTGGGGCATACGTGGTATGAATATCTGACGCGCTCAAGCATGCCCAAGTAACTGGTTTTTTCAACATTTTTGAAAAACCGTACACGCTATACCCACCGCTTAAATGGTTTTTACCATACGAGCTTTTCTTTTCCAAATTAATTTATCTTTTGATTTTGATAGGCCTCGACGGCGCTCGAGAATGTTGCCATTTAGCGACCTCGCCTCCCTAACTATATACTCCTAGGACTAGAGCATCCAAAGGAGGATTTCTCCAAGAAGGACCTAGTGAAAAGACTGTTGAGCCTGATAATGGCTAGAGTACGATTCAAAGAAGAATGAGCCATGGCTGACGGCCATGACGGTCACACTAAACAGAATTTAGTGCGTTCTCTCTCCACTCCACTGGAATATCAGATAACTCACCAAACGTCAGCCTCGAAACGATGACGTAGGCTGTGACGCCTCTGGCCCATTCTTCTTTGAATCGGAGTCTTCTGGTTTGTTCACATAAACGGCACAACCAAAAGCCTTTGGACTGAGGTTCCGAGGACTCTAAGCCTATGTCTGGTGGTGCCGAGCCAATCAATCAAAATCCAGAACCAACACATACAGTCCCACCCTTAACACTTTAGAAATGCTGAAACAGGTCAGCTTTTAAGAGGGACACTTTTTGGCGCTAATTTCATAAATGTCAAATTGACCCCCTCCTTACTTGAAAGACCTGCCACATGTTTTTCAAATGACTTTATAATAGTAAATCTGTATTCAAACATATTTTTTCGCCTTTGATAAGAAGGCAGTTGAGATGTAGTTGAAGTTTACTCCCATTTACACCAGTTATTGGTATAGTTTAGTCCCATTTGTACAGTATCACAAAGGATAATGGATAATCTCAAAATTTTCACTAGCTATGACGATGTCATAGCATGAGATTCCAGGGTCACACGATCTACAAAAGGTACTATACTAATAAAGTCAGACTCCACATTAATAGGTATGCTACTCCTCCTTGGGGACATCCTAATGGCTTCAAATGGAGTATATCTAAATTTTTCAGATATTATGGTACCTATTACAAAAAAAACTCTAAAGGATATGGTTTTTGTTCCTACTATGACTTTTTCAACTGTCATGATTGGTTTAATTTAATACAGGGAGATACAAAAAAACTTATAACTAGGTACCACATGAGGTGAAGCATTTATTCCATAAGTGGTGTCTGCACTGTAGACCAATGTATAAAAAAGCAATTCGATTTAATACTTTGAACTATGCAATACCACATTATTATTCTTAAACTCAAGTTTATAAGCAGTTTGACCATCTGAAGATTTTGATAATTTTCAGTGAATGTGCCAGCACCGCGTCGCTTATACAGGGTGATCAATTGAATTCCGACACATTTTATGAGCCCATAACTTGGAAACCGATTAAGATATCGGGAGGTGGTTTTGACTGAACGGCTTCAGGAATTAAGAATTTTTTCACGCTGTTGCCAATTTTGTATTTTTTTCCTAGACTCCAGGAAAAAACTTAAAACTTGGATTTTTTGGAGATCAATAACTTAGACATTTTAAATGGAACACCCTGTTTGTTTGTACCGTCGGATAGGCTGAAGCTTCTACTTTTCAAAAATATATGGTTTTATAACAATTCAAGGTGTTCTTAAGGAGCAGATTATCTTTAAAAGATAGACTGCAATTCGTTGACTACAGTAATTCCGTACATTTTTGTCAGCGCATAACTTCTGAACTAGTCATGACACCGAGAAGCTGAACATAAGAAACGTAATAGAACATATTCAACCACAAAAGTTAAGAGACTCTTTTTTAAATCTTCAACTACGTCGCATAAATGTATTGACATGAATGGTGGGCATATTCTGCAACTTTTGTATTAAAGAATTTATGTAGGTCAATTGAGCACATACCTACATATAATTTTGTACTTATTTTTTGTATTTTGTTTTTGACAAATTGTTCTGTTTGACCTGTTTTCAGTAGTAATAACCCAAGGGCATTGATAATTGTTCGAAAAAATTTTATGACAGATGTCGAAAGCTTGTTGCTTGGAAACAGACCGACGCCGTAGGCGGAGGTCTGTTGCCTATAAGCAACAAGCTTGAGAAAGTTGTCATAAAATTTTTGAGCATTTATCAATGTCCGAGGGTTATTCGGATAGAAAATTTTTTGCTTATTATAGAAAAAGAACAGATCTTAAACAATTTATCTAAAGGTGCAATTAACAAAGGAACAATTAGAAAAGTTAAATGTGACATTTCGAAATATTAAATATTTGAAACTTCAAAGTCGAAATAAATCAATATGCATCCATAGCAACGTGTGAAAACAGCCCCAAGGTCTGTTTTCAGTGTAATGTTGACATGATTGGGTGAAATTGTTCATATGATCAAAAATGAGGAAATTTGATTAGTTCTAGGAACTGTCAAAAAATTTTCAACAACAATAACTTAATCCATATAATGATGTCCAAAAAATCCAAGTTTTTTTCTGGAGTCTAGGGAAATCTCGAGGGAAATAATACTAAATAAGCAACGTGAAAAAAATTTCTAATGCCTGAAGCCTTTTAGCTTTTCGATGTCATGACTAGTAGAGACGTTATGCGCTGACAAAAATGGAACGGAAGGGAATAACTGTAGTCAACTAATTGCAGTCTATCTTTTAAAGGTAATCTGCTCCTTAAGAACACCTTAAATTGCTATGAAACCATATATTTTTGAAAAGTAGAAGCTTCAGCCTATCCGACGGTACAAAAGCATACAGGGTGCTTCATTTAAAATGTCTAAGTTATTGATCTCCAAAAAACCCAAGTTTTTTCCTGTAAGTAGTCTAGAGATAAAATACAAAATTGGCAATAGCGTGAAAAAAAATTTCTTAATTCCTGAAAGCCGTTCAGTCAAAACCGCCTATCGATATCTTAAACGGTTTCCAAGTTATGGGCTCATAAAGTGTGTCGGAATTGGAATGATCACCCTGTATAAATGTGAACAAATATAATATGGTCATTAAATGTTCAAAGTAAGTTAAATGCTCTGAATCGTGTTAATAACTGATACTGGAGGCATCTTCTATCGATATGTTGGCTTCAAACAAAGTGTGTTAACTATTATTTATTCTGATAGGATATTTGAAAGCAAAAGCAAGAAAAAAAGATTTAAATTCCAAATTAAGCATAATTTAAAATACACAGTGGAAGATAAAATTGTTGGTGTTTACTTAATGTCCATTGGGTATATTTGTTATTTGCAACAATGTGTTATTATAAGACATGTCCACAAGTGACGTCATATGACGATCGCCCTGATGAATCTGATGATAAACAAGCTTTCTCAATAGTCATTTTGATCGTGTTTGAGATTATTTAATTTTTATTTGTTGCTTTTCTTTGACATTGTTTCAATTGCTTAGGTATTTTAAATGATATATCTAACTGTTTATAATAAAAAGGATCATCAAATTAATACAAAATCGCAAATCTAAAATATACCTAAATATTTTATTGTATATCTTCAGGGCGACTGTCATTAGGATCAACTTGTCAGTTGATGGACATGCCCTATTATAAAGATTGGCCCACTACAAGTTATGGTGAGTTTAATAAATTCCTTAGTCTTAACTTGGCCCTAGTCCTATTCCTAATTTAGTACTAAGATTTTGGCAGTGGTTTAAAAAAATGTCATTTTTCCCCAATTTTATCAGCTGTCCATTATCAAACTCATCAGTAAATATATCGTTGCAAACTTTACCACAGGACAAATTAATATTAACATAACCTAGTAGAGTGACAACTGACAGCATATCCCGTTAATTAATATAAACTAAATAATGTCACCTATACATTACTCAATTCATAAGGACTAAGGATTTTTACTCATCAGGAAGGGTGATTTTTTGTTTAACTCATAATTAATTGAAACTTTAGAATGATGCAAGCATTGTTGATAAACTTGTCATGGTACAGTCTGAATTATGAAAAATAGAGAAATATACTGGAATCAGACTGTATCTATACTAATTTGCTTTAAATATAAAAGGTTGCTTCTTAACAGACTGATTCTTCACTAAATATTTATTAGAATCGAATACAGCATGATTCTAGACTTCATTCACAGTTTACTAGGGCTGGGCGATTATCGAAAATTATAATCGATTATACAAATAATCGATTATTTTCGATTAATCGAAAATGCTCGATTAATCAGAAATAATAATGGCAACAGGGACGCTATAGAAAAATAGATTCCCATTAAAAACTGAAAATTGAAATATATATTATACCACAACATACAGTTTAAGTTAGTTTTCACTGTGAATAAAACTACAATGTTACGTACTTTATTCTCACCACTTCCGGCTGCCGTTATAATGAAAAAGAATCAATCTTCGATTAATTGATTAGATTTGATTTCGATTAATCGATTTTTTCCGATTATTTTCGATTAACCGATAATTTCCGAATATTCGACTTTTTCGATTATTTATAATTTTTGGATTATTTTCAATTAATCGATTATCGATGTTTTAAAAAAATATATATCGATTAATCGATCACCCGATTAATCGATTATTTTTCGATCAATCGATTGTTTTGCCTACCCCTACTGTTTACTACTGCATAAACCCAAACGGCATAATTAAGCATAGATGTAAATATAAAAAAGTATAAAAATAAAACTTCATGCACATCATACCTTTTGCTGAATAAGAAGGATGTTTATGAGATGTGTAAGAATGTGACGGTTTCGGAAAGAGACAACATATTTATTATAACAGCTTGTAACTATTTTTAATAAGTATTTACCTGAAAATCGCCGATTCTGTGCAGTGCATTATTAACAGTGGTTTCTTGCAAATCTTTGAAGTTATGTAAAGTATGAACAGTTGCATCGCCTATGAAAATTTCAAACTATAATTAAATTGTGATTATCCATTACAAAGGAGCATACTTATTGGTTTGATAGAACTTTTTATGCCTTCCATAGTGAACTGGGTAGTTTGTTTAACTTCACTGAAGAGTAAGTTAGCAGAGTCTTCAACATGTTCCATTTTGCCTAAAACCGAAACGTTATAACTTGGGTAAACTACAATTTCTACAATACAGTAAACACTTTAATAATCATTATTGACTTGCTTTTGACATTTTCCATCCTCACTGGCAGTACATCAAGAGGATCTTGTCCCAATGATATGCCAAATGCTAAGTCTTTGGTATCTGCGTAAGTTTTTGTACTTCTAGTCAATTTAGGTTCATATATTTTGACAGGTGCAGTAGCAGTAGATTTTACCATTTGAATTAGCTGCTCTTCTTTTACTTCTTCAGCATTGTCAATCTTCTATAATAAAATACATGAAAGTTCTGTTAATATTTTAAAATTCCTTACCTTTACTTTATCATTTTTCTTTTGTGTGGCTAGGGAAACAATATTCTCCTTTTTCATACTTTCATTATTTGTATTTTGTTCAATTTTAATATCTTGAACAGTTGGAGCAACAGTTCTTTCAATTTTTTGTTCAATTGGTAATTCTATATTTTTAATATCTGTGGAATCTACTTCATCATAATACTGACTCACACAAATTCTACTATATTTATTTAAATTGTACTTTTCCCTTATTTCTTTCGATGCTAAACTGTTCAGGATGTGATAATTTAGTACTTCAGGGTTTGATACAAAGTTTAATATATAAAGCATCAATTTCCTAGCTAGAATTGATATCAAAACATGACAAGGAAGTGAGTTCCAAAGTTCTGAATTGATGAAATGTTTCATTGTGTTAGTTGTAAGTTGGTGCAGAAAGTAGTTTTTGACTTTAGGATTTGTACTAACAATATGTAAATACCTGTAACAAAATAAATTAGTTTCAAGAATAAACAAAGTTCTGAAATTTTCAATTTTCACATACCTATACATCTCCTCAACAGATCCATTATATTTATCTTTCCTTTTTAAACTTCTTCTGTATTCTTTCAAGTGTCTTAAATATATATTCAAAATCCCATGTGTTAGAGCCTTATTATTCACACAAAACTGTATTTCAGAGATTCTTTTAATTACATCTTCAAGAAATAATTTTGTTTCTTCAGTAAATTCCGTGTTGTTACTTATAAATATATACCATTTATTTATAAAATAATTGTCTATATCATTAGTGAAACCTTGTAACTTTTGGTCATTAGGTTTTATATCTCCCCTATGTTTTTTCAAAGGTGTGATAGGTGTTATAAAAGTTAGAGGTTCTTTTCTTTGCAGCAACTTATGAAGGTAAAAAAATGTTATGCACAGTGATGCAAACCAAAACAACACAGAAAAAACTGAAAATATAAATCCACTTACAGGTAACAAGGGAATGATATTATTAGTTATCAAAGTTAAGCCTAAAACACCAACTCCTACTAGAAAAATTTTCCAATCTAATAGATCTGTTGCGACGGGCATTATTTATTTTTTGTTTTATTGATCGATTACATCAAGATATGGATGATATCCGATATTAATGGGACTGATTGCTTTTTCATTTCCTCAATTACTTATATGTTTGATAAGGTTTCCATATCAGTAAATATCTAATGATTAATTGTTCCATTACTACTCACATCCTGTGTTTACCAAATGTTCGATAGTGATAAAATATGTCAATGTCAAATTATCATATGTCACTTTTGACAGAGATTTAAATGACCAATTTAAAAATATATTTTATATATCTGGTATTTATTAGTTTGATACTGACACTTGAAAACTTATTTTTCAGGATAGTTCTCGTTATAATTTTAATTCAATTGGATTCTTTCCATTTCTATAAATTGAAATTTGTGATGCTGGTTGCCTTAGTAGTAGGAAAAATCACTAAGCACGTGTGTTCTGTGACTAAACACTATCATTACAATTTTTTTTTATAGCGTGCGGAAAATCCACTTTTCCGTACTCTTTTTGGTGCGGAAAGTAAATTGGTTAAGTTTTTGGGGAGTATACTGAAATTTGAACAATTTAAATATACAGGGTGTCCCAGGAGCTCGTACCAAAAACTTGGGAGGTGATAGAAAGACTAAAAATAATGATGGTATTTACAATTTATTTTTATACTGACGTTTAATGGTGTTTATTTTAAGCGATTCGTTTTTGTTTCGTTTTTGTTTCGTTTGTTTCATGCTATGTAATACACAAATATAAAAGGGATATCAAACAAATCACCAATTTTTATTCGATCCGTTAATTGGGACGCCAGCTAGCGTGGAAACGTTAATTTTATTTTCTCGAGTAGGCGGTAAAATGGTACTTTTCTTGCCACTTCAAGGCTGGTAAAGTTGAACTTTCACATAGTGTAGGATAAAAAATAAATTTCACGTTTCCACGCCTAGCTAGCGCCCCAATTGACAGATTGAATCATGGAGCTAGTGGATTGAATCAAAATTGTAAATTTGAATGATATCCCACTTATAATAGCATAAGTGATTTCAATCACATGATTCAGAAGAAACAGAAACGAATCGCTTGAAATAAACACAATTAAACGTCAGTATAAAAATGAATTGTTAGTATTTTTTGTCAATGTCTGTAAATTGAATCATACGTTGTCGTATTTTGATGTTTGTGTGAAGTTATGGAGCCTGAATCAGATGAAATAATGTAATGTGTAAGCGTTGGTGTAGGGTAATAGTATATTATGCAACGATCGAACGATCATGTAATGATAGTTATTAACAAAAGCATTAACCGGGATGGTTAATGCGAGTGTATTAATAACCATTACATGAGAGTTTCATACACTATTTTTTCTACGAAGAATTAATTTAATTAAAAAAAATATATTGGATAAATGTACTACCTGGGACTCGAACCCGGAATGTACAGATCGAAAAAAAAAACTTACGCAGCGCCTTTACCCACTTCGCCACGGGACCACGGTTAATATGATAGCGTAAAGCGTATAAGTATTTTACTGTTACACAATATGAAATAAATTATTGTAAACAAAAATAATAAGTTCAAATATGTATTTGCTTTGATCATTGAGTATTTTTGGTCTGGTGCTCGACATTTCTTTTAAAAACTAACGCAAAATATTTAAACTGTCATAAAACACTGTCAAACTTCAAATATTTCAACAGAAAATATTGGGTCTGCCTACATTTATTGTTAAATACATATCAACAAATTGATTATTATTATTTTACATTCATTTGATAATGCTTATACCAGGGCCGTTTTCCTACAACTGCTATGAAAAGTGACGTATTTCTTATAGCTTACTTAATTTCAAAACTAAATATTGCTCATACTGTGAGAAATATTATTTCTCACGGCACTTTGCCCACGCCACATAAATTTATATGGAGAATCAAATAAAATCGAAAAACTTAGTATGCTACTGTCACCTTCAAATACCTACTTATAAACAAAACTGTCAGATTATATTAGAAGTTTTTAAATTCGAAAAGTTAGTTTCAGATAATAAAGAATTTAATGAAAAGAAATGACGCTCCGGGTGTTTGACAATAAAAAATTGTACAAATTTCACAATCAACTATAATTTTGAATAAAATCACTCAATAGTTTAGAGATGGGATACTTTGGTGTTATTTTTGTTTTACTAACCATAAAAATAAATATTAAGTTACTTTACTTGTATTCTTTAAATTTGTGCAGTTGTAGAAAAAGTATAGTGTGCAACATGTGGGGAAAGTACTTTCCCCTCTTGTTGCACAATATATACTATTTTTTTTATTAAATATTATAGCAGAATTATAATAAATTTGTTAATTTTCCAGTCATTTGGTAAACTACAATCATACAAATACAAATACTTGGGAGGAGATAGAAAGGCTAAAAATAATGATGGTATTTCATATAAAAATTTTTTTTCACGCCCTTCATTAACGAACTATAGGGCTCTAAAGTTGGGAATGAAAAATGGTTTTTTTCATTGGTGAACCATTTTACCTATTTAAAGCACGCCTCAGCGTGTTTAAATCGAACTTTAAAAAACGCGCGTGTTACCGTGGCAACATTAACATCTCGAGAAACGAAGTATAAATCTATGGTCTAAATCACGTCTAAATGACAATTTTTTTATTATTGATTTGACAGGAGTAGTTTGTAACGTCAAAGCTTTTATTCAAACAATATTTAACAATGTCAAATTTATAAATTAAAATGGAAAGTGCCGTTGGTATTGTTTGAAATATTAATATTTCGATTTTTCAAATCTTAGGAAATGGTATTTAAATCAATACTATTGACATTCACAGAACTCAATAAGGTTGAACTTCCATCGAAATACAAATTAGTTCTTGTTTTTCTCATTTCCATGACAATGCAAAGTATACATCATATACATCACGATTCCAACCATTTGACATTTAGCTCTTATTTCCATCTATGATTTCCATTTCTTGTTGTTGTAGTAGTAATAGACCAGTATTTATAATTTCATTTCACCAATAAAAAAAATAGCGTAAAGTATTCGTGGATAACTGGTCTTTAAAACACTCTATTTCGAAAAATCGCGCGTGTCTTAAAGACCTCAATATCCACTTATACTTTAATATACTATTTCATTTACAATTATCAAATGGCTGATTGGAAATTGGTAATATCTAAACACCATAATTTCACACTTTTTGGCGTGATATACAAAGTCTACAACATGCTTGTGATAATATTATAATATTTTGAAGTTTTAGACTACAAAACTTTGTTGTCAAATTTTATTAAGGTCAATTCATAGTAGATCACACATCTCTGGTAAAATGTGAAATAAAATATTTTATTTTATGACATTCTAACGATATGATAGTCTACTAGAAATGGAATCCAGTGAAGTGCACGTTCCAGGAACGGTTTTTATTGGGATAGCGCTT
>CAJUYG010000309.1:6093-22162 GCA_910591675.1 Galerucella calmariensis
AATAAAAATGAATGAATGAATTTCTTTGTTATTTATCAATAAAATTGTCAAATTCAATAACGGAAGATTATTTTCCTTTGTCAGATATAAGGGATGAAAAGTATTCACAAAAAGCTTGCTTGAAAAACCGTGTAGGGTTCCTAACTCCAAAATATCCCATTAGTTAATGGCATAAATGGGAACATTTTCGGGCATCCGGATCAAACATCGAGTGGACAAAACTTTTCTCGAAACTTTCGACTCGTTTCAATTATTAAAAAACGGTAAGTAAGGCTCAGCACTAAAACTTCCGTTTCCGTAATAGCGCGGAGATAGAACTTGTTAATGCACGTGTTGCGTGTTTAAAGCCTATTTCTATAGAATAGGTAGCGAATAATTGATCAACAGGAACAAATTAGTGGAATAAAATACACTCGGGAAGTTAAAGCACTAATGTGTAAAGTTAGCTCACTACTGTTTATGAGCTTCGTTAGCGTCAAATTCTGCCACTGTAACGAAAAGTTTATTAATTACAAATCTGGAAATAATGATAGCGAATAATTGTTATGTTGGTTGTGATATAATTTGATACGTTTTCTGTCTTTGTCTTGTTCCCAACTTTAAAAACCTGTTTATTCATGTAATGGCTTTCAAATGAGCAATGTGGCGAAACAGTGTTATCTACAGTTGCTGGAGGATGTAGAGGTTTGAGCAGTCACACAACTGTGCTTTACTGAAAAACCGTTAGGTATCTTATTGACATATGTAGCTCCGCTAGACCTATTTTCCTGAGGAATCTTCAACTTAGGTAAGAGACCCTTTTCCATCCGGTAGTCTCCTTGGAGTTGTGTAATAGGATTAGGAATTGCTGTATAGATAATACCAAATTATTTGGATGGAGGTTTCTTCTTTCATACCATAGCATGTACATTCTATCTCCTCCACTTTTTTGAGCTTTTTCAGTTTTCCATTCAGGCGACAATGTCCCGTTGGGATCCCTGTGTGAACGCATTTTTACTCTGACTAAGGGCCGGTATTATAATGTCAAGTTGACCGAAGGTTGAGTCACAGCCTGGGGTCAAACTGCTTAATATCCGTATTATAAACATCAACCGAGAGTCGAACTGATGGTTAACCGTCCGTTCGTCCAACCGTAGATTCCGCAGATTCCTCCTTGTACTTCGCTTTTGTGCTACAGGGTATGTTGCAAACTGTTGGAGATTAGTGAGACAGTGTGCCAACGCAGGCAGAAAAGTTTAAACCTTTGGTTGGTCAACTTCGACCCAAAATCTTGTTATAAAACGGAAACCTTTATAACCGCGGGTTGATTTCAACCCCAGGTCGAGTGACCACGGGTTGAATTTACAGCTTTTAAAACCGACCCTAACAGGCTAAGTATCTTCATAAAATATGATAAGTACTGCCCTGCATTCAGAAGTTACTCCAAAAAAAGAAGCACCTACGTTTCTTCACTCTCGCCACTACAGTGTTAATTACGTAAAGGCAAATTGAAAAAAATAACTAGTCGCTCTAAGTTGTAATGAAAATGTAAATTAAATTACTTTTCGAAGTGAAAATTGGAAGGATACATCTTTGAAGAAGATGGAACTTTAAAAGGTGAGGTATATTTAATTAGAATTAAAATTTCAACTTAAAATACATAAGCCATCAAAATGGAAGTGCTGCTGCTTTTATGAATTGCAGAAATGTTATTTAGTTTATTGATCAATGATGGCTCCCTATTACTTGGTGTTAAATCAAGCATAATTACATTTCATATGATAATCTGATGGAATGTGGACAAATAATGCCTAGACTGGAAGGTTCATACAGCTGCAGGCTGATTGTTGCATCTTTGGCTTCATCCATTATCGCAATAGTATATTAAGTATTAAGAACTGTACGGGTTGTTTACCGGTCGACAGCAATGTTTGGAGGCTGAGCGTAGCGAAGCCTCCAATTTTGCTGGAGACCGGTATTACCCTTGACGTTCGAGATACTTATACCATTTTTGCGCGATCCTATTGAAATAAGTTTCGAATAAAATAATTTTTTGCGCGATCGATCTTTTTTGTTTGTTTACAGCATCGGTTGTCAGGACGGTAGGTTGTGTCTACTGGTTTCTAAGCCTAACACGTCGGTAAGTGATTTACTTACCGTTCAGACGTCGGTAAGTAAATTACTTACCGACGTCTTAGCCCTACATACATTTGAGTGGTCCTAAATAATATACTCGATAATATGTTACTTCATTCATTACACAAAAGGAACAAAAAAAGAAGATTTATATTTTTTTAATGAACAGAATCGAACAGATCAATATAAAAAGTAATAAATAGCATAAAAACAATTTCACTAAAATGCTAATTATATTTTAAGCTTCGCTACGCTCAACCTCCAAACATTGCTGTTGACCGGTAAACAACCCTTACCGTTCTTGATACTTAATATACTATAAATCTCTTCAAAATGAACGAAATGTCAAAAGTGACATTTATACTTCTCGATCAGTTCAAAATATATTTGAATTTGGTGAAACTGTTCATTGAAAAATATAAATCTTATTTTTTTTGTTCCTTTTGTGTAATGAATGAAGTATTATATTATTTTTTGCGCGATCGATCTTTTTTGTTTATTTACAGCATCGGTTGTCAGGATGGTAGGTTGTGTTTACTGGTTTCTAAGTCTAACACGTCGGTAAGTGATTCACTTACCGTTCAGACGTCGGTAAGTAAATTACTTACCGACGTCTTAGCCCTACATACATTTAAGTGGTCCTAAATAATATATTACTTCATTCATTACACGGAAGGAACAAAAAAAATAAGATCTATATTTTTTTAATGAACAGAAACGAACAGAACAATATAAAAAATAATATCTAAATAGCATGAAAACAATTTCACCAAAATGCTAATTATATTTTAAACTGATCGAGAGGTATAAACGTCACTTTTGACATTTCGCTCATTTCGAAGAAATTTGAATTATATTTTAAACTGATCGAGAAGTATTAATGTCACTTTTGACATTTAGTTCATTCCGAAGAAATTTAAATGATTTTATTCGAAGTTTATTTCAATACGATCGCGCAAAAAATGGTATAAGCAGTTAAGGGTGATACCGGTCTCCATCAAAATTGGAGGCTTCGCTACGCTCAGCCTCCAAACATTGCTGTCGACCGGTAAACAACCCTTACCGTTCTTGATACTTAATATACTATATGGCCGCACTTAAATAATGTACGTAGGGCTAAGACGTCGGTAAGTAATTTACTCATCGAGTCTCAACCATAGGTCTGAATGGTAAGTAAATCACTTACCGACGTGTTAGACTTAGAAACCAGTAAATACAACCTACCGTCCTGGCAGCCGATGCTGTAAATAAACAAAAAATATCGATCGCGCAAAAAAGTTTTTATTATATCGTGATCTAAACAGTGATGTCACTGGTGTATATCAGATAAAGTTTGGTTGAAATAATACCCTTCTTGGTGTGCGTCATCGATTGTGACGTATATCCTTGTTTTCGGCATGTCGTTTATTTTATTTGCTATTTTGACATATAGCTAACCTTAAATTTGATAAATAAAATCATCAGGATCGTATTAAGCCAAAGCCGAGAAGGCTATGAAATTAATAATTGCCAGCTTCTTTTTCTAACTGGAAATACTTCAGAACTTTCAAAATGCTGATGTTTTTTCGTGTATCTAGGCATATTTTTGTATAATTTAAATAAATATAACAATAAGATTGATATTCACTTCTCATAAATAATAATTTACTGTAAGCAACAAAGTACACACCTGACAAGAACTGTCAGTGTGTCAGTAGAAAAAGACGTAAGACACATTGCCGCTACGAAAGTTACGCCTTCATAGTATTTTAACCTCGCGATTGATAGGTTGCGCTGGCGCGTAATCTAAACATCAACCAATCAAATTTTTGTAAGTCAAAGATTAGGGTTAACGTTTGTAGAACGGTTCATTATTGTGATATTTTTATTAGGATTAATCACAGACCTGCCTTTTTTCCATTTCTTCCTACGTAATGTGATAGGAGGAGATTAACAATCGATGACGCACACCAAAAAGGGTATTATTTCAACTATACTAGATCTAATATACTATATTATGTAGTACTCCTCCAACTTCTGAGTAAGCATCTTCCTACATCTCTCTCAGAAGGTTGTAACTGTTATTCAAGATTATGTTAACTTGCGGAACCTTTTGAATCCATTTCAACCACTTCTGCTAATCGCACTTAAAATATTAAATGATCTGAACTGCGCTAATTTTGAGAACACCAGTCCTCGATTCAGAATAATAACGCTTGCTAACCGTGCCGCGTACAGACCACAATAATATTGTTTAAATTAAATAACGTGCTCGCTAGAGCGTTAGCTGGTGAAATAAAATACAAGAGCAGTTAACAGCTCAGAGCGTATCTACACCACAACATGATATACCAATTAAGTGAGTGATACTTATTAATCAACCTCCGTATATCAAAGACATTTTCAGCACATTCTGTTGGGAATATTCACTTATTTGAATGATATTACTCCTACTTCTTTTTCTCCTTGAAATGCTCGTATGAAAAATGAGTGTATTATTTTGGATTGTAAGAAAATGCTTTCATGAAAGTGTTCACCATGTCTCGATACTATGATTAGTTATATTTTAATCAGCCGTACAATTCTGAAGATCAGGCAGCCAAGCGGCTGAAAAAGATTCTGGTCAAAAAAATACTTAAGAAAGTGTTGGACTGCAGCATACATGATCAACTT
The DNA here is from genome assembly GCA_910591675.1 of Galerucella calmariensis. Classification (NCBI taxonomy): domain Eukaryota; kingdom Metazoa; phylum Arthropoda; class Insecta; order Coleoptera; family Chrysomelidae; genus Galerucella; species Galerucella calmariensis. The sequence goes on from CAJUYG010000309.1 coordinate 10,861, forward strand.
TGTCTTTGTCTTTGTCATCTCGATAGACTTTTGCGAGTCGCAATGGGAAGGCTACTCCCACACATCCATCCCAACCTAATAGTTTCAAAATATTCAATAGATTCGGAAGTTTTGATAGAACAAATTATTAACGTCATCAACAATAGATCATCTACTGATTGTTGTGTTAAAAAGTTTCTATTTATTCGGAAGAGATCTCCAGATTTCTGATTAATCTTAATCGGTCAGTTCGGGCAAAAAATCGATCGGCTACACCTTCCCGAACTTGTTCATTGTTTTTGTTTGGAAACTTCTCACAACTTCACAATCAACTTTTAATACAGTTTGAGTTTTGCTTGTTAAGGTTTCTTCTTGACCTATGAGAAACACTTTACGATGCTGCAAAATTGCGAATAAAGTTGGGAGTTTGAAGCTTTTTATCGGAAATCTCCGAGGATATAAGTATTAAAGAAGTGAATATTATTCGCAACCCTTTGAAAACTTGCCGATAGATAAAATGAAAAAACTTATACACTACACGCCGAAATCTCCGATGAGGATACCGAGCTGCATAAATAGAAAAGTATCTACTCTGCTGGAAATAGACAAACGGATAATGAAAGCCAGCAGAGCCTTGGGAGTCCTAGGAAATATAATAAAATCAAGATTATTAACAACGGAAACAGAGATTAGACTATACTGTTGTATGGAAGTGAGGCTTGGATATAAAATGAAAAGTAAACTGGAGAGTTTAAACGAGAGATTTTAAGAAAAATTTACGGAGAAGTATATAGAAAGGTGGAGGGTAGGAAAAGGAAGTTATCCATGCAAGTAATATTTAAGCACATCGGGATAGGCTACGAGGGTGAGATAGATGACAAAAGATGCGTGAAGATTCTTCTTGCAGGTAGAGGAGGTGAAGAAAACAGGGGACCATCTAGGAAGAATGGATGCTGAAATAGGTAGGAATAGAATTTGAAAAGATCGAATAAAATGAAGAGTAGAATCTACATGAGCCTATACACTGTATAACCTACTACAAGCTAGGAATATCGAATTCAAGCAGAATTTACATTAAGAAAAAGAATTTTTGATCGACTGATTTCAAACTATAGCCATTTAGGCTGGTTACAATCGGTGAGAATTTCATTGGAACTTTATTGGAACTTTAGTTCTTTACGTCAGGTTATGTTTAAGCGACCGGGGGTCGCGACGCAAAAGATCTGACCGTTACGTTATATCACGTTGCTTCGTTATGTGCCTTGCTTGCGAGTGTGTGCTCTCTCCTGAGTCTCTCTCTCGTTTACGAAGCAGCGATTCATATGCTTCGGCCAGGAATCGAACCCGGGCCGCCCGCGTGGATGGCGACCATTCTACCACTGAACCACCGATGCTATATTAAAATTCTATGCAAAGCTGGTATTCGCAGTGCTGGTGATCTACTTGAATTTGCTCGGATAAATTTTTACTATTATTTCCATAATTTTTTTTGCGCGATTGATCTTTTTTGTTTATTTACAGCATCGGTTGTCAGGACGGTAGGTTGTGTTTACTGGTATCTAAGTTTAACACGTCGGTAAGTGATTTACTTACCGTTCAGACGTCAAAACAATTTCACCAAAATGCAAAATATATTTTAAACTGATCGAGAAATGTAAATGTCACTTTTGACATTTCGTTCATTTCGAAGAAATTTAAATTATTTTATTCGAAATTTATTTCAATACGATTGCGCAAAAAATGGTATAAGTATCTCGAACGTTAAGGGTAATTACAACGTTTGCATGTAGATTCCTCTCGTAAAATTGGACAAAATGATATGAGGATTGAGGGGTCTAGCACATTCACTTTTCGAAATACAGGGTGTTGAAATTTTGAAAACTTGAATGTTTTAATTCGATAACTTTAATATGGATGGATAAACTGATTTGACATTTGGCAGCTTGTTTTTAAATGTAAAAGGGCATATTTTGATAGAAATAGTAGTTTGTGCAACCCACTTAAGAAAAAATCTAGAAAATAAAAATTTCTATAAACTGTAATATAACTTCAAATCGAAAATTTAACAATTCAATTTTATGTTTTCACTAATTTTTTTGTGGTAAACGTACAGTTCTTGAATGTCCAATTTGTATAATGCTACGGTTTCCCTTTTTAAATATACGATGCTGTTATAAGTAGATGTTGCCAGTCGGACTCCCTCATGAAGGGTACCGTACCATTATCTATAATAATGAATATTCTGCTAAATATTTCAAACGTCTACCTGTTGTCGTTATTAATACCAAGCAGAATAATTATTTAAAAATAAAATTAACAATTAAAAAAAAAACTTCTTCACGGGGAATCAAACCCGGGTCTACCGCATGAGAGACTGGTTTGCTTACTACTCGACCACCGAGGAATATGCAAATTGATTATCTATAACGTCAGATGTATTACATAATTTTTGCTTAAAAGGAACTAAAGTTCCTACCGTGTGTCCCGCGACACGTTCTATCTTTTTTTGAATATCATCGACGATTTACAAGATGTAAAGCTTTATCACCCTGTATAAACGATTTTTGCAAGTTTACAATATTTTTCGTACATTCAAATCTCTGAGTTGATCCATTCAGCCTCTATGTAATATAATGTTTTATTCATAATAATTTCAAAGCCTTCAAAGCCGTCCATAGCATTATTTTAGTAGAGGTTTGAAATGAAAGTACTGATATGATGCTAAAAGTTTTTTATCTAAATAGACATGTAACTGACATCATTTTCTATATTCCCTTTATGCATTTCATAAAACCATTGCTGGATTCTATTTCGGATTCTCTTGTTATATCGTCTCTTCGGGGACAAAAATTGATTTTGACAACTACATTGTTGTTATCGCCCGGAACGATTACCATATTGAAGGACCTACACTGTAATGCTTGGAAATGAAACATGGGAAAAATTGAAAATTAGACGTAAATCATTCAAGGCATATCGGAAAGTTTCATTTATTATTAATATTTATTTTTTTAACGTTATTCCCAAAATTTGAGAATTCTGGAATAAAATTTGATCACAGAATGCTGGAACTCTGGTTAGCAGTGTCAAAATAATTGCTGTCACGTTTCCACTCGAAAATATAAGAAGTATCATGAGTTTATCCAGTAATTCAAAATCATAGTGTGAAAATACACCACCTGAAATTACAAAGGTTGCAAATACAGTATCCGCCAAAATAAACAGTACGGAAAATAAAAATTAATTTTTAATTTCTGTAATGTAAGTGTTCAAAATGTTCACCATTTCGACGCAAACAAGCTTCATATCGATTTTGTAAGTCAATAAACATATTTATAAAAAGTGGTTGATGTAACTGCCGAAAAATATTTTGTATTCGCCGCCGGATTTTCCGAGTGAAATATTTTGTCCTTCATTATGCCCCAAATGTATGCGTCAGATGGCGTCAGATCAGGTGAATGAGAAGGATATTAAATTTTTGTTGATATTTTATTGACACCTGTTCTAAGCTTGGACCATCATTACGACCTTTTCCGTATGAACGAAAATAATGCTCTACCAAAAAAACTTTTTCTTCCGTTGTTAGAACCATTTTTAAATCAAATTTAACTGCAGCGTACTATTAATATATCAACTAATGACAATTAAGTCAAATATGACAAATCCATATTACATAAACAACTCCACAGAACTTTCTGTTTCGGTACTGTTTATTTTGGCGGATACCGTAATATACGGAAAAGTTTACAACAAAAATAAAAAAATTAATATGAAAAATATCAAAACAGAGAACGGTTTCCTTTTCAGAAAATATTTTGATTGCGTTTTTTGGTGATTTATTGAGAAATAAACAAATATAAAAATTAGTACAAAGTAGAATTTTTCTAGAATTAATGAAGGTTTACCTGATATAATTGTGATTGAGTTCTATGATATAAAGTATCTTTCGTTTATTTCCATTTGAAAATATATATCCAAAGTCTATGATCGTAGAGAAAGTATAGTCTGCTACTCGGTTAGAATGTGTATACTATTCCATAATGACTGTTTCAACCCTTAAATCGGAAAATATATCAACAATCGAATAACCAGGACGGAGATATCTTTTATTTTCAGATATTTTGAAATTTATATTTAATATAGTGCCTTGAGATATCAGTGCTTATAGCCGAGTCCTAGTCTAATCAAATATTTTCCTGGAAATCATTTAGTTGTTCACCTACTTTATTTAATTATAATACGCACGCCTATGCTAATCTAATTGAAATAATATTGAGTGTTTTTATATGTTTTTATTAAGAATATTCGATTTAACTTTGTTTATCAGTTAACTTTTTCTGGCAAAAAACGACTATGACTAAAGACTCGTATTTATCATCATTTTGTAACGAATTTAATTCTATTAATATTGTTACAATCGTCGGGTGTGTATTTTTTCGGAAAAAAGACTTTTACTTACTATGAACAAGTTTTATCTTGCGATTTTCGTGACTTTAACAATGATCGTGGTCTTACGAACAATTTAGTGGAAGTGATGGTGACATTGCTGCTCGAAAAATGCCTTTTGTCGAAGATTGCTTTTGTAAGTATTATTTACTTCGTATTATTATTGATATAAAACCGTAAAATAATGTATACTTTCTTTTTATAACGCCTGCTTAAGATACCAAAAGGGTGGTTTGGTATAAAAATTTATTTGGTTGTTTTAATCTGTATGCTGGAGATTGTGTTCATTGTGTCTAATCTCAAAATTTCTAATTGTTTGGCCATTATAGACAGACATTCTTAACATTTGAGTTTTATAGATCCCAGATTTTTTTCAATTGAGATATTTTCGTTTTCACATTTTATAATTTTTTATTTACACTGCCTTCTAGCTGTTTTAAAAGAAATTTTTGTATAATATGTTGCTGAAGATATAATCTTTGAAATAGTAGGTTTGTTCCAGAAATGAGTCGTAGTATTATAGTTCTAGCACATAATTTGAATTCCAACAATAACTGGAACTAGTTTTTAATTTATTGATTCTATAATACAATTGAACAATTGAAAACAATTGAAAAATTTGTATATTTATAACCAATAGATTCAAAAGCGTCTCATCATCGTTAAATGAGATGTGCTTGAGCTTTGATTGAGATATTATCAGATATGATAAAAAATTAAAAGGTAAATTTTAGAGCTCAACAGAAATTCCAGCATAAAGGGAGTACTGAACATTCTTATAATTGATTATATTTGATGTAAATATACAGTGTGGAAACCACTTATGGAATAAAATTCTTTATGTCATTATTTCAGAAAATTATAAAAAATGCCGAGACACGTCAACTTTTGAATTGAGTTGTGCGTTATTTAAACATAAATGTAAATGTACAGGGTGATTCACGCAAGTATGCTATAGTCGGTGTTGTTTTTTTTAACGATACACCCTGTATATATGCATATTTTTGAAATCCTCTTAATGAACCGACTCCAACAAACTAAGTAATGTATGGTCAATTATGAATTATACAGGGTGAAATTTTTATTTTTACAGTTATTAAAAACATACATAAAATACCTGATGTATTTGATTTTAATACATTAAAATAAATGCTCAAAATGTTCTCCACCTGGTTGTTGGCAATAGCACAGTCTCCTATAGAACTTCTTAACTTTTTTTAAAGCTTGGGATGAAGTATTCCGTATTTCTGTAGTTATCCTGTCTTTGAGGTCTACAATGCTAGTTGGTTGTGTTGCATATACTTTGTTCTTGAGATAACCCCACAGAAAAAATCTAACGGCGTAAGGTCTGGCGATCCAGCTGGCCACTCAATAGTACCTCTTCGTCCAATCCATTAATTGGGGAAGATCTCATCTAAATAAGTTCTTACCATTAAAGAATAATGTGGTGTTGCCCCGTCTTAATGGAACCAAACATTTTCATTCGGTAAGCTGGGATATATTGCGTTGGGATATAAGTTTGCCAACGCAGGAATAACTTCATATCTAAGCATATTTAAATATTTTTCAGCTGTCAAATTTCTATCTATGAATATAGGACCAATAATATGGTCGCCTATGATACCGGCCCAAACGTTCACCTTTTGAGGGTACTGAGTATGTGTCTCACGCATCCAATTAGGATTTTCTGCTGACCAATATCTACAGCTTTGTCGGTTTTCAATGTGAATGTTGATTCGTCATAAAAAAGAATGGTACCAAGAGCTATCTCATTTCTGTTCAGCGTATTCATCAATCTTTCGCAAAAATCCATTCTACGATCTAGATCGTCTTCTGTTAACTCCTGCACCAAAGTTAATTTGTAGGGATGAAGTTTTTCTTTATGAAGACATCTTAGAACAGTTGTATGATTAACATTATTTTCACGGGCAATTTGACGTGTACTTGAAGTAGGATTCTCTTCGACACTTAACAAAATATCCACTTTCACATATCTTCAACGAAGTGTGGTTTTCTTTTCAATGGTTTGACATGTCCAAGTTCTCTGAATTGTCATGAATTTTAGACACAGGATTTTGTGAAATATTAGGCAATTCGGGATACCTGTGATTAAATAAGTTTGCCACTTCAACTTGACTTCTGCAGTTATCCCCGTACCCGATCATCATTAAAATCTCAGTTCGGTGAGTCTCAGTTGAATATTTCATTGTTATGTCGACAAGGAAAGAGTGTTTGACAAAGATTTTACTTTTTCAGTATAAACTGTCAACACACACATCAACAACTGACAGAATAGAAAACAATCCACATTATTTACCGATTTAAAACAATCCACATTATTTACCGATTTTGTCTAATTATTGGCGTTTTTAGGTTTTTAGGTTTTCAGGTATTTATGATAAAATTCATGGGCGTAGCAGGTTTTATTCAATATACAAATACGTCTAATAATTAGTTAGTTTAGATTTTTGATAAATCCATATTTAGCTAATTTAAAAAAGTACCAATATTTCAAGTGTAATAAATTATTAATTTTAAAATTTTACCCTGTATAATTCACAATTGACCCTACATTATATATTTTGTTGGAATCGGTTCATTAAGAGGATTTCAAAAATATACAAATATACAGGGTGTTTCATTAAAAAAAAACAACACCGACTATGACATACTTGCGTGAATCACCCTGTACATTTAAATCCATGTTCACATAACGCACAACTCAATTCAAAAGTTGACGTGTCTCGGAATTTTTTATAATTTTCTAAAATAATGACATAAATAATTTTATTCCATAAGTGGTTTCCACACTGTATTTGAAGTAAATATATAAAACTTGAAAAATTTTGTATGTGTGTGTATGGAAGCAGGGATCGCCTCAGCCGAAGTCTATTGACCACAGAAATTTTTTTTCTTTCTTTGTGTCTATTGACATGTGTCTAGGTTAAAGATCCATTCTTGCTTACTTAATGAAGTTTACTTAATTGATTCATTACATTCAATGGATAACCGTTGTATGTGGCAATTATACTAAAAGATGTCAAAAAAATAGTTTTATACTATTACAGCGCCTATGTAATTGGAAAATTACTCTTCAAAAAATAGATATGGTCCCTTATAATTAAAAACCAGCATGATTGGTTATATCGTGAAGATTTGTGTAATTAATTGTCTATCGGGGCATATAGAACGAGAAGTAGATGTTGCTTCTTAGTGAACGGTCTAGTTTTAAAAAAGTAATTTTCAAATTTCTAATCCGTTATAATAGTGTAATACTATTATCTTGGCATCTATTGATAACATACCTTACTAAAATATGACAATTTCGACAGGAAACTGTGATTAAGTGAGTGCATTATGGTAATTTCTTTATCAAAATTGTAAAGATCAGCAGATATGGTTTCACTTGGTTTCCTATATCCTGGCACATTTATACTGATCTCAGACGGGAATAAAATATCCAGGATATCCTGGGGCTAATAGTCTACATCAGCCTTTTTATCAAATGATGGAATTAATTGGAAACAGTTTCATTTGAAAAAGCAATAAGAGTAGATTCCACAAACGGTAAATTCAATCATCTGAATTAGAGTACTTTATGGTGATTTAGCACTCATGGGGAACTTCACATTGGGGGAACGTGGGGAACTTCACATTGTACTTGTTAGACAGCATGTGGCCTTTAGTCGGTTCAAGTTACTTTCGAATAAAACGAGATGGAAAAAAGCAAAACTCGCGAACACAGAAATACTGCAACGCGAAATATAAAACGGGGCTGTAAGCGTTTTGTTGAATTTAAATTAAAGAGAGTTTTTACGACGTCGGCCGCAACATGCAAGGACAAGGGGTTTATATTTGTCTCGAATAAATACGAGTTTTTTTATATATTTCGGTGTTTAACTTGAAACTGTGTCCTTTTAATTTGTTCTTGAACAAAAAATTTACAATGTATATACAGGGTGCCGGACAGATACTAGATGAAATTTTATGTACATCCTACCTCATTTACATTTATCCAAAAATTTATCTTTAAGCAGCTAGCACCCTTTGAAGATGATAGATAACTGAAGATAATTTTTGAACAATATTGTTTTTGAATGTCTTTTTCACGAATATAAATGCATCTTTTGCAGTTATTCCATTTTCTTGTTGGTATATTCAAAATAGAGTTTTTGACTTCATGTTCTGGGAACTGGAACCTTTGACTATGAAGTTCATTCTTAATTTTTGGGAAAGTGTAAACTTCGAAAGGAATTTGGTCTAGACTGTGTGAAGGATCGTCCAACAATTCGATATTTTATTGCTTGTTTTTTGAGCAGTATTTAAACTTACATTGTCTTGACGGAAGATCATTTGTCGTTCATTCTATTCCAAAAATTTCACCTTCTTGAATATTTTTCTTATCCTACTTTGGGGAAACAAATATATCACTGTAGATCTGTAACTTATGAATATCTGTATAAATATGTGATTCGTATACACTGTGACTTGTATTTTGATTTGGATCAACGCTGATTATAATTTATATTATAAACAGGTTATATGATTAGTTAGAATAAAATGGAAACAATAGTTTCAATAATTTTAATGTTTTATCGAATATCATAAAATGCACAGGAACATGTTAACGAATGCAATTTTCCTACATCATAATTATAATTGTGTATACTGTAAATAATGCAATAATGCACTAATTTCAATAAAAACTCTGAAATCAGTGATATAATGAAAGTTAATTTCAAATTTCTCGTTGTTTAAATACACATAATTAGTTGAATTTACTGTTTGGACCCTTACTTCGATGTTCTGCCTACCTATTATTTTGGCTGGACTAAATAGTAACAGTTATATAATGTGTAAATTGGAGACCAACACTTGAAATTCCGGCAGGCTGGATACTCCAATTTTATTGCAATTTTAGTAAAATAATAAAGCAGCAGGCAAAAAACGAAACTTGGGAAAAAACGAATCTGAGGAAGCCATCTTTTCAATGAGTCGTCATATGTCATACTATCACATGTAGAACTCTTTCTTATGGTTTTACAGACTTAAATTAGATGAACGTTTGCTTGTAGGGAAAATTATGTCTTAAATAATCTATTTCATGTATATTGTCAACGAAAAGTCCATATACTTACCTACCTAAACACAACTTTATACTAAAATACTTTTTCTCGGTGTGATTCTACCCAAGTAACACAATAAGCATCGAAGTAGATTTAAAATCGACTTTTGTGTCACTCTTGAAGCTAATAGGCAATTGAAACGGTCCACTAAAGCTTCTACATGTAGCATTCATTACGTAATCGCTGCCTAAAGAGAGCGCGCGGTTTGGCCTTAAAGTAGATTTGATAGCTTATTAGCAATTCAACCTGTAGGCCTAAATTGGTACCAAAAAAGTATTTTATTAAATTTGATTGCCAACATTGGCTGTCAAAGCGATATAGAGAAGCAGTCGTTTGGTCCAGTTCTCGTGAGAATGTAATGAAGTTTTGTTTTGGATAAATATTAGATTGATATTGGAAATGTATGCCAACAGTTATGTAAGTGTTCACAAAAACAAACATTGTCAAATGTGATGGCAGAGATCTTTCCTTCAATATATTATGTCAATTATTATTGTTTTGGAAACTGGAAAATATCATTGTGAACCATTAGAAATCTCTGCAAAACCTTACTTTTCTGTAAAATGTGAATGAAATACTTCCTGAAAACAGAGGGGCCAGTGATAACTGTGAGCAAAATATATAAATTAAATAATTTCATTATGAATTACGGTGTTGTCATATTCAATTTTGATACCTATCAATGAACTATATACATTCAATTGAAATTAAAGTTTTTTATAGTATTTTTAGTTGGATTGATTGATAATATTATATGTGATGGATTAAATTGATTTATCTTTCCCAGATTTTCTAAAATTTGTATCCCAGTTTGAAAACAAATAATATACCTATAATAATAATAAAGCGCTTCATGGTCGACATCATCACGACCTCAATCAACCTCATATCGACAAGGAAGCATCAAATAAGTGGCTATCTGATGGAACATTATTTCCAGAAACAGAAGGATTTATGATGGCAATTCAAGACCAAGTAATTAATACCAACAATTACAAGAAATTTGTCATGAAAGATCCAAACATCGCTACGGACAAGTGCAGAAGGTGCCAACAAACAACAGAGACGATACAACACATTACGTCGGGATGTTGAGCATTAGCTAACATTGATTACCTACGTAGGCACAATCAACTTTGCAACATCATCCATCAGAAGTTGGCCAACAAATTTGGATTAGTGAACACCTACACCCCATATTACAAGTACCATCCGAATTCGGTGCTAGAGAATGCTGATTTTAGACTATACTACGATAGGTCAATTATCACCGATAGACGGGTGACGAATAACCGGCCTGATATTGTAGTTGTGGATAAAAAAGCTAACTCGGTTTATCTGGTGGATGTTGCTGTACCCAATAATAACAATATTCTGGACAAATACAACGAGAAAATTGCAAAATACACCGATCTTGCAATTGAGGTAAGACAGATGTGGCATGCAGAGAAAATAGAGGTGATACCGATCATCGTTTCATCTACGGGACTAATTCCCAAAACTCTACAAGATAGCCTTACCAAATTAGGTCTTCACAAAAATACATATATCGATCTGCAGAAGGCTGCCATTCTAAATACCTGTCACACTGTCCGTAAATTTCTAAATATGTGACTTCCGAGCCTAATCTCATTTGCGTTTACACACGCTCGGGATAGGTGAACATTACCAGCAAGTGCTGAGCAAGTGATGATACTTGGAATGATAATAATAATAATAATAATAATAATAATAATAATAATAATAATAAT
>CAJUYG010000309.1:22172-52166 GCA_910591675.1 Galerucella calmariensis
ATAATAATAATAATAATAATAATAATAATAATAATAATAATAATAATAATGTTTATTCAAAACTATTCTAAGTACAAATAAATTACAAATCTATCATAACTTACTAATAAACATGAAGAATCCCACTAAAACCGAGGTTGTGCGTCCGAGGTTGTGCGTGCTATCAATATATAAATATGAAAACTATGGCAACATTGGTCATTATCGTGAGGAAACGGTTCGGCCATGTCTTTTGTTGCTTTCGTTTATTTGGGCTTCAAGCACTTGTGCGTGACGCCTCAGTCGTTACGACTTTCGAGCAAATCGAATACGATTTTTTAGGATCCTCAAAACCACCTGACATGTGCCAATGCCAATGAATTTCCTGTGTTGTTAGAAGAACAGTTTTCAATTATAATGTTTTTGATAATAAAATTTTGCATATTTAGGTATTTTTAGTGAGGTTTAAATAGTATTAAATCGTAATCGGCACAATCTTAACCTTTAAATAAACGTCAAACCGGACAAACGTCAAATATTTAATGTCCGTGGACTTTTCGGTATGTGCTTGAGGGGCAAGGGGAAGGTAAGACTAGGCGTCACGCCCGGTAATAAACGAACGGAATTCAGTCACTACGAGCTGCTACTAGCAGCCAAAAGTAAATAATCGAAAGCACCTTTTATTGTATTTGATAAGCATTTTTCTATGCCGATACGAAGCTTTATGAAATTAAAAGCTAGATAGCTGTTTGTATTGCTTTGTGAAAGCTTTCAGAATTATAAAGTTGAAGAAAAAGAAGATTATTGTGAGGTTATGTTTTGAGTAATAGATTGTCAACAAATTTTCTACCAGGACGTAGTGGTATTAGCCTGTTCAGGAAGAGTCCCACGACAAGGCCAATAGAGAGACGTGGTCCAAGGTGATCTTCTTATTATTTCGTTGTAACTTTAAGCTGCGTTACTACTTTTATGTACACGCCTGTAATACGCACCTGTTCGTCCAAATTTCCTTATTTTTGTAATTTTCCATTCATTTTTATTCCAATCTTTTTCTCCATGTTATAATGATTTCTGGAGAATCATGAAACCTTTCAACTGAATTGAGATTTACAATCACATTAAGGTTAGCAATACTGTGATTTTTTTTTTAAATTAATTTCGATTTAAAATCCAAATTAATTCCAATACAAAGCTTTATAGTATTGCTTATAAATGGCACTCCTAAATTCCAATTTGGCTATTTATTTTCTTGGCATTTTGTGAAGTCATTATTTCTATTTTATGGCTACTTTTCATGACTTACTAGCAATCATTGCTACTTGGTTGCAATATTCAGACAAGATAAGAGATCTTTCAAGGAAGGCTGAAATTATTCTATAAAATAATGCTTAGAATATGCCAAACTTCATCATTTTTTCTGAATTATATGCTTCGATCTAGCATTATTTGCTTGGTAAAAGAAATGTGTTACTTGGGTAGTAAAACTGTGAGCATTTACCATGATTCTCAGTGCATGCCAGAGTTAGCTGTCACCTTCAAGGTTATACATTTTTGCCTCTTCAACGTCGAAGTATTTTCGCCGGGCTACACTTCTTATTGTTTTGTATTCTTTGTTATAGTGTATATTAAATGGAAAATTAGTATTTTTTAAGAAACTGATTGCTGATTCAGCATCTTAAACACCATAATCAGAGCTTAACAATAAAACTTCCAAATAATATTACGTGAACCTTAATCTCCACGTGAAAATACTTTTTTTTTCTTTGTTTTCCCAAGAGCAGGGTAAATATTTTTCCTACCGAAGTGTATTTTTGTTTCTTTCACTTTTTCACCATCTACGTCAGTATAATAGTATCTCTATAATATAACACGGAAATAATTTCTTTACACTCCTTTTCATCAAAAGCTTTATCCCTTTATGTACCGTCCATTTAAGATAAGCTTTTGCTGCGGCATCTTTAAGATATCCGATTGTTGACACACTCTAAAGGATGTGCGTGTCAGACCCTCGTGATTCATCAGACAAGTACTTTTATTCACCCGAATCTTTTTGATAGTAGCGGGAACACGAATTTGTGGGTAACTTAAAATGCTTTTCTTCCCCAAAAGGACTGGAATTAACATTTTTTCTTAAATGCAGCATGATTTTGTATATAGGAATGTTGGATGAACATTTCATTTTGTGATAAATAGTCTACTGAAAAGTAAAGTCTGTTCATACTCATGGTGAAGTGACTTAATTGGATTATTCAAAATCGTGAATAGCTCTACTTCGGTGAGGAAAGGTGAGGAACTTCACAAAGCGATCCTGCATTCATGTACATGTAGTCGAGTAAGATTCCAAGACTGCGCTAGGTTTGGTTGTTTTGTTCAACCACGTTTTCCAAAAAGTCTGCGGTACTTCCAGGGAGCACTTGCATTACACGTAAGTCTTCTTACAAGGATGCATCCCCAGATGCTTAACGAGGTCATGGTTAACAGGGTGGTTGAAAGAACAACACAATAAACACTGGAAGAATACGATCAGGCAAATACATGGGAAGAAATTCATAAAAGAACCATCAGAAAAAGTAGCGAAATAACTGCTCTCAATGAGCAGGAACAAACTACGCACTATTGCGGGGCTACTTACGGGACACTTTCCCACAAAGGAGCACCTAAACAAAATAGGGCTGTACAACGGAGACCTCACATGCAGAAGATGCAAAAAGGATACCGAAACAGCTCTGCATATACTATGCAACTGTGAGTCGCTGAACCACAGAAGGCAAAAACTGTATGGCAGACCCCAAATGACTCCAGAAGACTTCTACAACCAACCAGCAAAGAACCTGTATGAGCTAATACAGGGAACGGATTGGCTGGATAGGTTGTAGTCAGAACACTAGGAGTATCCACAATAAGCCCAGGAGGCTGAGGTGGTACCGGCGAAGGGACGGCTCCTGAGAAAAAAAACATAAGAAAAATTAAGGATGACTTATAGGTACTCAACGTCTTCTAAGAAGGAAGAGTTAATCCATTCATAAGCCAAGGCTGCACTTCCAATTTTCTCTTGTTAATAAATGAAACAAGGATTAGTGACAGTAATTTTTTCGAGCACCAAGTATAATCAAAAGCGCTCTTATCATGCGGGTTCAAAGGTCACTAACCATATGTATCAAATCAGAAGACACAGAGGTTACCAAAATGTGAGATTACAAATACACCCGAAGAAAAGAATGATGGTTGATGTTTCCTGCACACTGGTTGACGAATTTCCACTTTTTCATTCATTCTCGAAATAATCTATCAAATTAAGTTCAATTTTTTTTGCTTGAGGCTGCAAAAAAACGGAAAATTGCTTCTTATTATTCATATTGTTACGTTGAATTGTCAAAGTGACATAACTGACATTTAAATAAAAACTTCTCTGGTGAAAGACTTTTTAGAATCGCTGAGAACTAAATACATATCCTTTTTTCTCCCGTCAAAATTGCATAAGTCTGTCTTATTCATCTTACGGATTTTATTTGGAAGTTATGATTAAACGCAATAAAAGGAGACAAAAACGGTGAGTATGTTGAATCGTATGACCCGCATGACGAGATCCTTTATCTGTAGTTTCATAGTTGATAGACCTCCAAGGTGGGTAATAATTTTCCTAGTTCATGGAAGTATGAACAAACTTTTCTGATTGTATTTAAAGTTGTTGTTAGTACAAATTCAATGATATTTATTAAGATATCTCAACTTCCAATTATCTTCAGATCAATCAGATGAATTTTAAAACTTTTGGTATTATCCTGCTATATCTTGCAAGCTTCGAGCACTAAAAGATCTTTTCTTTTTTTCTTTTCCGCTACATTACTTCTCTAATTTATATACCAGCGAAGTGGGAGCGAAAATATGTTTACTTCGCAGCGCTGGCCCCACATTACGTAACGAATGAAAAAAAATTTGAATTTAAAATAGCTGCCTTGTGAGCAACTTAACAATAGAAGCTACTTGTCTATCCAGAGTAGTAGATAAAACATTTTTTGGGAAATTGAAAGAGTTTACAATAATTAATTATTGTTTGTTTAATATTTATTATTTATGTTCCTACAGAGGTCAAGTAATTGCATACTTATTAGAAGAACAAGTGTTTTAATAAGGGCGATTAACGAACGAGACATTTTAAAGCTTGAGCGTAGCAGGAGCTTAAATGTTTGAGATTGTTAATCGTCGTCTAATCCACGAGTTAGTTACACAACATTCCGGTCGGCTGTATTTTCAGTAAAATAAAGTAGATATATGTACTTCAAATTTCTATTTAATCATGAAATCATTCATTATTTTAATTAGTTAATTGGTCTTACTATGACTCTGAAAACAGTATTCGAGAGTGGTATGAATATGGAGTTCGACTTTTTTAAACATAACTATCCCTTTTTTTATCAAGCCACAGCGAATTTAAGAAAATTGCACAACTTATTGGAACTTTAGTTCTTCACGTCAGGCTATGTTTGAGCGACCGGGGGTCGCGACGCAAAAGATTTGACCGTTACGTTACGTTATGTTACGTTGCTTTGTTATGTGCCTTGCTTGTGCGTGTGCTCTCTCCCGAGTCTCTCTCTCGTTTACGAAGCAGCGATTCATATGCTTCGGCCGGGAATCGAACCCGGGCCGCCCGCGTGGAAGGCGAGCATTCTACAACTGAACCACCGATGCTATATTAAAATTCTATGCAAAGCTGGTATTCGCAGTGCTGGTGATCTAGGGTAAGTGCTCCAGTGATTGAACACCACCCAGTGAATGAACAAATCTCAAGTTTTATTTAAATATTAATAGTTTCAACTGAAAATACGTTGTAAGCGCGTTTCCTATCGGTCCAACTTTAATTTTCGGTTTTGGCAACGTCGCATTTCTAATGGTCAATGTAATCAGTGGCATATGGAGAGCTATTAAAAGTACGTGTTTGTGATTGTGCTGCAAATCTTGAGAAAATAAGAAGGACAAAGGTAGGTAACACTTTATTTGAAGCAATGTAATTAATATTATAAATTGTTATATCCGATGTTAACTGTTCTATGTAGATTAATGAGTGTTAAAGATCCATAAACAAAGTAATATTGCGCCAAAACTTTTAGCTAGAAATATTTTTCGAGGTGTTCGAACTAAGGCTTCAAAATTATATCGCTAGCCAGTCAATGAACAATTGTTCATTCACTAGGATTTTCGTTATATCTGTACTCAAACGCTTTAATTCCATATATTTACAATAAATAAAACGTGTTCATTTGGAATTGCTACATTTTTATGTTTTGAATATTCAGTCCAGTGCTGGAACAACACTTTTTTTATTCAAAAGGTTTAATTTTGAATATTAAACACAACGAATCTTTTTTAATTTTTGTTCACTGTTCATTTATTGGATATGAAGTTCCAATAATTGAACATATACGTTCAATAATAAGTTTCTTGTTTCACTTAATGAACACAGTGTTTTATTAGGAAATTGGTATCGTTTTTTTACTAGATGATATCACTATAGAATGAACACCTGTAGAAATTTACCACTTTAAAAATTTTAAAAAAATGTTTCTGGCTTTTTTCAGGTGGAGGTCACTGGAAGAGGTCGATACATTCGATTTGCCTATAGTCACAGTAGTTTGGAAGAAGCTCTTAATCAAGTAGCTAGAATAGAGAGAGAATAGAGTCTAGAATATTCAATGCGGATGAAACTGGGGTCCAAATATGTCCCAAGACTAGCTTGATTTTAGGACCGAGGAATTATAAAGAACCGTACGAAATTGCACCCGGAAAGGAGAAAGAGTCCATAACAGTCCTCTGCAATTTTTCGGCCTATGGTGTAGATGTCCCACCCTTTATTGTTTATCCATATAAAAGGATCCCCCGAGATGTAGTAGAATCAGTACCAGACAGCTGGTCAATTGGAAGATCGGATACCGGTTGCATGGTTTCCCCAACATTTTTTGCATGCATAAAATTTTTTTATACCTAGTTGGCTAATTGAAAATAATATAAAACTCCCAGTGTTGCCTAAAAAAACCTACCTGATTATGTGATATTTATACTAAAACATTTTTTGATACTATTTGATAATTTTATAAGATAGGAAACTTTCGAAATTTTTTGTTAGTTTATAGTAAACGAGTTGCATTTTTATTTCTTACGTTTTTTGTTGTTGTTTATGCATTGATATTAATATTTGTTAATTTAAAATAGTTTACTACACATTTAAGAAAATACTGATTTCATTTTATTTAAACGACTGTTGTATTTTTGAGATTTTTTGTAGTGTAGAGTGTGTAGATATGCCTATATTTTCATTAATAAATGTTAATGTTCACTTATTGGTTTTATTTTGTTCAATTATTGGAGACTCTTGTTCAATTACTGGTGTTTTGGTAATTTTTATATTCAAAGCAAAATATTTGTAAAACATTATTAAAATTATATTGATATTAAAGGTTTAATTTCTTTTGAATATAAGAAAAATATATAAAATCTTGAGGAAAATAATGAGATATCATCTCTTAATATTTAGAAGAAGTTCAAAGTCACATATGTCCTTATTTGTTCATTAACTGGAGCGCTTACCCTACTTGAATTTGTTCGGATAAATTTTCACTATTATTGCCATAATTTTTTTTTGCGCAATTGATCTTTTCTGTTTATTTACAGCATCGGTTGTCAGGACGGTAGGTTGATTTACTGGTTTCTAAGTTTAACACGTCGGTAAGTGATTTACTTACCGTTCAGACGTCGAAAAGTAATAAATAGCATAAAAACAATTTCACCAAAATGCAAAATATATTTTAAACTGATCGAGAAGTATAAATGTCACTTTTGACATTTCGTTCATTTCGAAGAAATTTTAATTATTTTATTCGGAATTTATTTCAATACGATCGCGCAGAAAATGGTGTAAGCATCTCGAACGTTAAGGGTAATTACAACGTTTGCATGTAGATTCTTCTCGCAAAATTGGACAAAATAATATGATTAAGGGGTCTAGCACATTCACTTTTCGAAATACAGGGTGTTGAAATTTTGAAAACTTGAATGTTTTAATTCGATATCTTTAGAATGGATGGAAAAATTGATTTGACATTTGGCAGATTGTTTTTAAGTGTAAAAGGTCATATTTTGATAGAAATAGTAGTTTGAGAAACTAGTGTGGATATGATGGCCATATTGCACGAGGACGAAGTTTAATCGTTCAAGTGCGATTTGGACAATCCACACGAGTCGAACAGCATATTTTTTCTACGACCCACTTAGGAAAAAATCTAGAAAATAAAAATTTCTATAAACTGTAATATAACTTCAAATTAAAAATTTAACAATCCAATTTTATGTTTCCACCAATTTTTATGTGGTAAACGTACAGTTCTTGAATGTCCAATTTGTATAATGCTACGGTTTCCCTTTTTAAATATACGATGCTGTTATGAGTAGATGTTGCCAGTCGGACTCCCTCATGAAGGGTACCGTACCATTATCTATAATAATGAATATTCTGCTAAATATTTCAAACGTCTACCTGTTGTCTTTATTAATATCAAGCAGAATAATTATTTAAAAATAAAATTAACAATAAAAAAAAACTTCTTCACGGCGAATCGAACCCGGGTCTACCGCGTGAGAGTCTGGTTTGCTTACTACCACCAAGGAATACGCAAATTGTTTATCTATAACGTCAGATGTATTACATAATTTTTGCTTAAAAGGAACTAAAGTTCCTACCGTGTGTCCCACGACACGTTCTACCTTTTTTTCAACGACCTTTCCAAATCTGTTTTCAGGTACTTTTTATGAACGCTATTTGGCAAAAAAGTTAGCTAGCGTTTGACAGTTTTGTACAGGAATTCCTATGTCACGTCTTATAAATAACACGGTGTATATGTTATGGTAAATGTACACTTTTACCGAAAAATGTGTACTATTCCCAAAAAGATAGGTATATCTGAACTGAATATAATGTATATGTACATTTCCCGGCAAATGTGTAGTACTCTTGCCCTCACGTTTTGGTGAATGTATACTCTTGCTTTCATGTTTCAAGAAAAGCTGGAATACAAATAAATTAAATATGTTGTTGCAGTGAAAAAATATTTATAGTAAATATATTTCTCTCTCTTATTGTTTTTTAAGTTTGATTTCGAACAAGAAATGTTGATCGCACTGCTTTAGTTATGAATACATTGCACACTAGGTTATTCAAGAAAAGGAAGGGAATATAATCATTGGATTAGCCGTAACCCTTCTTGGATCACTTGATATGCGTGTTACAAAGTATTGGATATATTTCAAAAATGGGAAGGGTGAGTGCATTCAATACTTTGTAACGCACATATCAAATAAATAAAGAAGGGGAAGGGTAGTTCCTCGGGTAATTCTGATGATTATATTCCCTTCCCCTCCTTGAATAACTTAATGTTCATTAAAAAGTATTTAAGGGGAAGGGAGAATGTAACGACTATATCTCCTTCCCCTTTTTTTGCACAAATAATGCATCAAAAACTTCATGAAAAAAGTGTCACCGGCTCTTGACCTAATAGAAATCATTTCTAAGGAGAATTTTACTATCTACTGAGTGGATTATCCCTTAAATTTGCGTGTTGTTTCAACATAATTCTTTAATAAATTGTTCTTAATCCATTTTGGTTACACGCTTCTAAAGGTGCACTGCTCATATTCCGCTTTCTAAAACTGAAATTGACGGGAGTAAGATAATTTATTACACAAATTTTAAGGGATCCCATCTTCTAAGCTTCACGTTATATACCAGTTGATTTATAGTATTTATTATAGCACACTTTATTATGTACAAATTGCCTACTTCGCATATATTGTGGACACAAAACGTCACAAGCTTGCATGAAGGAGGAATCCGAACGTTTAATCCGTCGTGTTTCTTATTTTCTTCGTTTTACATTTCCATACAATACAAAGGACACCAAGAGCTCAAGGAATGAGAAAGAGGAGCATAAATATTTCTAAATAATACCATAAGTATATTTTATACTAGCAGATAGAAAGACGTACCATTAATTTCCAATGGGGCGTTAACATTTTATTTTCCATGGGTGTACTATAAAAATTTTAAAAGGGACTCGTTCAATCGTAAAAATGACCATCCATCGTAGACGTATCACGCGAGTTTCATAAGGACTTAATTTATTTGTGAGAACACAAATTAAAGTGGGCTATTCTGTATTTTTATCATTAGACATGCACATATTTTTATATAAAAAAGAGGAATTATAAAAAAACCGTATATTTTTGTGAGCCATATTTTCCCAAATGAAAAATTTCCTACTAATCATAAAACGACAGTAAAAAGATGCCATGTCATTTCTGCAGATGAGAACATAATTTTATTCCGTATGACAACTTCCTAATTTCCGACATTTCCGTTAAATTTGTTTACCCTCTTATATCACGTATTTTTAGACCTAACGGCACGGAATGAGATTAATGAAGTAATTCATTTTTTTCTCCTTATTCCTCTTATTTTATAACTCTAATAAAATGTGGAAATAACAAGAAAACTTCGCTCCTAACAACAGAGCTTGTCCCAAGTTTTGTTAAATTTATAAATATTTGTGCTTCACATTAAACGTCTGTGAAAATGCGAGTTGAGATTTACGGTAACACTTTGTCTTAAATTTCTTCCAATCATCATAAGCTGCATTTTAAAGTAGGCTTTCAGAATATTATGAAAGGTTAAGTGCTATAAAAAAAAACAAAATAATAGTTGTACCGGGTGTCTGATTAAGAGAGGTGTATCTTAGAAACTATTTAAAGTACAGCTTAGAGACAAAAATCTGTACTACTATATATATATATATATATAGCTTTTAACAGGCCTTTTAGGTCCATAGCTTTGTAATTCCTCTCCATACTTTTCTATCTTTGGCCTTTTCTCTCCATCGGTTCACATTCTTTTCTTTCAGGTTCCCTCCATCTTTTCCTTGGTTTGTCTCTTTTCTTCTTGCCTTCCGGAACTCTCCGTGGCACAATATTCCAGCATATACTCGTCTGTGAGTTTGTAATACAGATTATTATCTTTCAGAGATACAGCGGTTGACCTCTTCCAATCAGACACCCGATACAGGAAGAAATTTTGCATAAAATGGTATCTCGAATCAAAAATTTAAATTTTTTTCCTGTATTTATATAAACTTCAATGTTTTCAACAAAAAGTTTTTGTTTTTGTTCAAATTGTGCTAATAAAATTTTCATGACAGCAATTGTCTCCAGAAATACCGGATGAGAAGATATCAGAAATTATTTTGCAGTGAGTGCTTTTTATAATCGAAACTGTTTTTTTTTTTAAATCGCTCTCACCACCCTAAAAAATTCCAATGAAAGGTTAATTGAACAATGTATAAGTGGTTTTGGCTCGTGAGTTTTGAGGATATCATAAAACCGTTCACACGAGGGGACTGAATTTTTGAATATTTTGCGTGGGTGGAATTTAGAAAATACACATCAAATTTGGATACATTACGGGATTATCCCGTATTTCTTATTAATAAACTAAACTTAAATATCAACGACAATAATCAAAAAGAATAATCAACTATTTATAGACACATTCAATGCAAAAACAGGCAGAGGATAATTTTTCTACTCAAGTTCCTATAGGTACAGATTATACTGTGTAATTCACTGGTTTTTCTAGAACATCATCACCCTTACAAAATGATCCAGAAGAGGAATGCAAACAAGATCTTCCATTGATGCCGTCTCCGTGCTGCTCATCGCCCCGGTACAACTAATGAAATCTTGTCTTCGGATTTCAGTTGATATATTCACAGCAGAATACACCTTTATCCTCCTCCATAATACTATCGTTTCATAGTTGATCTTATAACAGTTGTATAAAGTTGTTGAAGTCGGATCGTACTCTCCAGGCTTTGCCCATAACTTTTTTGCATTGCCAGAAAAGTCTAGTTCTCCTGGTAGTAATTTTTTCCTGGTGTGTCCTTCAATTCAGTTTGAACAGTTTTACTTCACCTACTCTTCCATTCGTGAAAGTAGCTAGTTTGGTTTTCTTTGGATTAAGTACCTAACTGAAAGGTAGTCCTCAAAACTCTCCGTCCCTATACCTTTATTATTCAACCTTCAGATCAAATAATTCACAATTAGATAGCACTTGGATATACTTTTGATCTAAACCACAAAAAGTTTATATCTGATCTTGGATATTAATGATTGTTTCGTTAGTAATTTAACAACATTTTTTAGCTGTTTGCATTAAAATAGCACTCCGTAACAGCTCCTCAACTCTTATTAGTTTTTATACTTTTCTTTTTAATTAGACTCGCTTTTCTCGAGCTCGATAAATATAATTAATTCCGGAGAATTTCATCAAGTTAATCTTCCTTCATGTTGATAATTTCAAAAATTCAGCTAACTAGAAAATTACAAGCTTACCTACGACATCAACTAGTCTACAATTTGCGCACAGGTTAATGGACACCGATATTAATTTGTCACATGCATATGCACGAGCTACATATATGAAGGATACGAATAATCAAGTTCCCTTGAGTAAATTAACGACTTTGTAGTGTGTGCCTGTATGTAATTTGTGCTCTGTCTGTCATCAACGCAATATTTTAATACATAGAAATCATAATATTCACATATCTTCATAGTCGAGATGTATACTTCACTTCACTTCTATCCCTTGTCAATTTTTATTCACTTATGAAATACATATCTTCAACCAGCAAATTTATTTTATAATTTGATGCATCTGCAATTATTTTGTTATAGACAGGCAAAGCCATCATGGTACGCAGTGTAGGAATCTCAGCTTTCTGCCTCTGTAGTGTAATATACTATTTTCCACTACTAGCAGTGAAGTTGACAATTATTGCTTCTTCTATCCAACTGAGAAGTAGAATTTATCTATTAGTGGTTAATAATCTTTTCTATTATTAACCTAGGTCAATAATGGACAAATTCAAATATTTTGAGAATTCAGGGATAGTAGTTCAACAAAAACTTGTGCAACATAATTTTGTATACCCAGGAGATTGTCTAACATATTTTTTGCTGCTTTTGAAATTACCTTCAAGATAAAATTATTTGAATAAAAATGCCATTAGTTTGAAATTCGCGCTCAACCAAAAATGACTGATGACATAACGAGTACGTTCATAATATATCGAAGTACTTGTCAGTCAGACGAGGGGTAAGTTTGTGAATTATTTTCAATTTTTGTCTTAAATTTGCCTGGTAGATGGAAAAATTTTAGACATTTATAGGTAAGCTTCGCACCTTATGCCGCTCAGGGCAAAGTCCCTCGCGTAATAGGTATAACATTGAAAATTATGAAACTGAAATGTTTTAGAGTAGATTTTCAGTACCGGTGATATTTTTAATGCTTTTATGAGTATATTTTAAAAAGATTTCGAAATTGCTTCAAATGCCAGTTCTGACTCCGTTTTTAGCTGCTCCTAGCGCTATCAATTGTCTTCAACTCTCGACGTTATCGCTGTCCACCGAACTACTTCCAAATCGTTGAAACTAATTTATAATAGTAGATGAAATGCGGTTATACTTCTTCTCGAATCTCTAAGCATCTTCGAAAAGCGAATGAGCATTTAATTGTGTCTAATTGTGAATATTTCCACTCGAAATCTCTGTAGCTAGCTAGTGGATATTTCTTCTCTGATTTGTTCTTTCTAACCTAAATCTGCCACCAAAGTCATCGTCATCAGGTTTCGAAGTAATTGATCCTACAATAACGAATTGTTAAAAAATTGATAATGTAGAAAGAATTTAAGTAGTTATTTTTCACGTATAGTATCTTCATCATCGGAAGATTCAAATATTGGAAGATCATATTTTAAAATAATAAATAGACTCTCTTACGACAGCAAAAGTTATCAATAATAAAAAATCAGCTGAAATCCAATAACAACACTTTTCGTTAAGTTCTGAGGTTAACGAAGAAAAACATCACATATGACAGGACTGACAGGAGATATCAATTTATATGAACTACTTTCAGGTTACTCCAAGAATTGCTATACCGGTGTGAAGAAAGCATCGTAAAACACTAGGTATAAGTTATGGTATAACTTTATTCCCAGAATAACTATACTGTTATTTATACCTAGTATAAATTTCTCTTGTAAAACCGGCCCTAAGAATTTATTTAAACCACTTTTTGTTTTCTAGACACTTTTTCTTGTAGATTTTTCTCAAATTCATTGCTACTCTTTCTTAAAAAAAACAAGCTGGATTTCTGGTTTGTCCAATTTTATTTTTTTAGTAATCATTACAGTTCCTTTGTTTTTTTTAACTGAAAATTTGTTTCAGCACCATAAAGGAACAAAAAATTGTTGAACGTGAAGTTTTTATTGGCATCTTATTGATCTCCAAAAAAAAAAGAAATTCTCTAGTGGCATTACTTCACTTCTTTATATTCAGGTGCATTGACGACGGCAATAGACCGATAAAAAAGACTTCTTAATGGCAAACTAGAATTGTCTATTCCAAAGTAGGAGAATGTCAAAATGGGATTTTTTCGTATAACGAATTCAGACGATGCGCAAAAGACAGGGGTGTATTCGAGAATGTAATCAACAAATTTCATAAATTGTTCTACCTAAGCCGTCCAAATGTTGCCATCAAACCCCTTTTGAAGATTTTCCACGGAATATATTAGATTATTTCTCATTATTTCTCTTTGGCAAACAAAATAATCTGCTTTTGGTCATATCCTTCAAATAAATTTTAAACCATATGAAAATACTTCAGCTTTTTATCTCTTTGATCTGTTTGATCTGTAAATTTACTCACATATAACAAAACATTTTCCCTTTTTTTTGAAGCTGTGCTGTTGGCTTGTACTCAACTATACTATGGTAAACAATACCAGCGTGGTTCAAACAAAACTGGCTGGTATCTCAATTGCCACAAAAGAACTAACCAGAAAAGGAATTTCTGGCAAAAATATAACAATCTGCAATGATAATGAGCCCTATTAGCCTTGAACAGACAACGTATTATATCGGGGCTAGTACTAGAATGCCACCAAGATTTGGCTAACGCCTCGGCAGATAACAATATTATCCTGAGGTGGGTTAAATGGCACGACAGGAATAAAGTAAATCGCATTGCCGATTCTTTAGCCAGGGAAGCGGCTGGACTATAAATTTTATTATTTGTGTCTCTGGTCCTACATATATTGTTGCTGATCCTCTTATGGTGATTGGTCCTTATCAGTTCGTCAATTCCAATCTTCCTTCTGAGGGAAAATGGGCTATGACATTTCTGGATTAATTTTCAATAATATCCCATTTCACTGAATTCACTCAAGTCGGCACTGTAAATAGAAATGTATGTTCAGTGAAGTGCGCCTCCACATATACAGGGTGTCCCACGACGATTAAGACAAGTAATATATCAGAATTGGGCAGTAGTAGATAATTATAATTTTGGGGGTGTAAACCAGAGCAAATATTGCATCTTTTCTTGTCATTGTGTTACCCAATGAGGTGTTTGTTTTTGGTCAAGTGACGTCGCATTCAAAATTATTAATGGGACAACCTGTATATTTGTGACTTTCTGTGTTCCTCCCGATAAAACAGTTACAACTAACTAGCACACTTGGGGTCTAAAGTGATTAATTCAAGAGATACAGGTACTTAAAGTTGAAGTAAGTTAAAAAATTCATAATTGAGTCCCGTGTAATTTTCGGCAATCTTACATTCGTACGTAATGATCAAGACAAACCAATTTTATAATTTTTAATAATACTTGAAAGCTAATAACGGAACGACCTGTATATCATGGAGTAAAATTACATAAAATTGTGTTCTTTCCACAAAAACTTGTTTACCTATTAAATATCGATTAAAAAGTGGCATAGCAAATCTTATTAAAAAAAACTGCCTATTGTCAAGTTTGCCATGATAATGACAAAAGTGTCAATAAGACAATATTGGTTTGCTTTAATCATTACGTACGAATGTAAGATTGCCGAAAATTACAGGAGATTCAATTATGAATTTTTTAACTTACTTTAACTTTAAGTACCTGTATCTCTTGAATTAATCACTTTACACCCCAAGTGTGCTAGTTAGTTGTAGTTGTTTTATCGAGAGGAACACAGAAAGCCACAAATATACAGGTTGTCCCATTAATAATAATAATAATACAAATACCTCATTGGGTAACACAATAACAAGAAAAGGTGCAACATTTGGTCTAATTTACACCCCCAAAATTATAATTATCTACTACTGCCCAATTCTGATATATTACTTGTCTTAATCGTCGTGGGACATATATTTCGTAGGATTACCCAATTTTCCAAGTTTCTTTTATATTTCATTGAATTTCTCTAAATCCTAAACATCTTATTTAAGATTGTTTTTTCATATATAATAATATAACGGACATTGAAATTTACAGTTACACAATCGTAGTGAATAGAATTTTTCTTTTCCACTGTATCGTTTCTATCCTCTCTTGAAATTTTCTGTATATAAGAAAGTGCACTTAATGGATTGCTGGTGGTTCTAAGACTCCTACTAAATCTTTAATACTATTAAGTTCTGTTCTTGGTAAGTAATTGTGGTTATTTTGATCAATTTATCGATACATGCTATTGTTGCTCCTCCAACTTCAATCTCCTTGTTTGTTTTTACCACAAATTTCGTTAAGGTAATTGTGAAAATTCAGTTTGTGCAGGACAAAAAAAGTATCTACAATTAGAGCACTTTTAAAATTAGATTTTTCTGTAGTGAAACACAAACAAAAAACAAAATCTAATAAAAGGATCTCAAAAAAACTCTTAGCTTTTTTTAAACTTTTCTCTGTTACCTTAAGTGATATTAAGATGGAGCCCTTTGGATAACTGAAATTATTCTTGAAATGGCATAAAACAAACTATCAAGAAAGCGCTTAATCATCAAAATGTTTTGGGAAAAAATCACATTTATCTAATTTGTAGAATCTCCGTATTTTAAACGATTGTTAGAGTTGGATTGAAACCTTAAGCGCAGTGGAATAACAACAACAGAAATAGGAACCCTATAAATTATAATCGAAAAACACGTTTTAAAATATTCATTCGCTCCTTTCTGTTCGATATTGATACGTCAACGGCTAGATGGCTCCG
Organism: Galerucella calmariensis; assembly: GCA_910591675.1. NCBI lineage: Eukaryota > Metazoa > Arthropoda > Insecta > Coleoptera > Chrysomelidae > Galerucella > Galerucella calmariensis. Next base: position 38,290 of record CAJUYG010000309.1, read on the forward strand.
TGACCCATTTCGTTAAAGTGCCTTTCTAGTAAAAGGTAGATGGCGATTTCGAATTGCCATGCGACCTAATGTTTTTTTTTAATTTTTCATATACTAAGCTAAGCTATGAATATGAATCACAAAAGTAAAATCAATCAGCTTAACAAATTATATAGCTTCTCTTGTATGTATGTTTTTATAGATAACGGTACGAAACCCTTTGGGCGCGAGTCTGATATTTTTATTAGGATAAATTAAGTCAATAGGTTACTATTTCGTCAAGTCAGCATATCAAACATCATCGAATTCAAATTTGCTGTTTTTCGGGAATTTATCTTCTTAATATATATGTTACGTGAAAGACCGAAATCTGGTGAATGTCGAGATACACCGGTGAATGTCAACATTCCCAAAGTTGCTTGACGTATGTCCGAAATATGGTTGAAATTTCATTATTTCTAACTTACTCCGGCGATTGTCGACATTCAGGATGCACTCATGGTGTATGTTGAAAATAATTTTTTTTGAAATAAAAACAAAAAAAATCCATAGGTCTTTATTTATTAAAATAATATGGGAAAATGACTTTGTTGAACTCAAAACAAACAGTAGAACATAAAAATTTAAATAAAACATAAAAAATAAGAACAATATCTTATTTACTGCAACAACTTAAACTACCGTGGCACTTCGAATTGCACAAAAGTTCCTTGCTTTTACAGCTGCATTTAGTCGTGGAACATTTCCTTTTGCAGTTACAACGTGTATAGCCTTACCATCTACTTTTTGAATTAGCAGAAGCTGCTTCTCTTAGCGACATTTCTTTTGTTGAAACTTCGTCCATGGAAAGTAACTTTTCTTTACAAATTACGAACTGATTACGGGTAAAAAGCTGCTTCAAGGTACCATTTTTGTTAGCTTATCTATAAAAGTCTGAATCCTCTATTCCAACAACAGCCGCTAACACATTTCGAGGGTCTGTACGACCACGGTCAACATCAGGGACTTGAATTCTTACGGTATCACCAATTTGGGCAGGAGGAAACTTTTTTTGAGGTTCGCAACATTTTTGTTGCTTGAAGTAGAAGATTCTCTTTTGCAGCTACGCTTTTTAAAGAAATTACCTCGTGTTGTTCAGTCAGTGCTTGAGATGAAGATGTCTAAAATGTATAATAGAATTAAGAAATGTTCGGACTTTCACCAAGGCATTTGACATTGTCGACATCCACCGGCGAATGTTGACATTCACTACTTTCGGTCTTTCACGGTAACATATATAAATTACGTGTCACGTGTTTGTCCGCGATGATTCAACTTGGAAGATAGGATAGCTCACATCTCAATTTATGATCGCAATATTATTTTATTGCAAATTGTTTGTCTATTATTTGACAGTCATAATTATCTATTAGCTCCAAACTATTCTAACAGATGGCGACACCTGTTGACTGGATTGAGTAAATATTCATCTGTATCTGTATCTTTAGAGTAGGCTCACAGCACTTTGTCCACATTTGACCCATTGTACATCCTCCCGAGGAGTTGTCCTCCTAGGTCATCGTCCATCCTGTCCTTCCCAGGAAGATGGACAGGTCGCTAGGAGATATCTCCTTTATATCGGCAGATGTAGGCCAAGACTCACCGAACACACACTCTCTTATTGACGATAACTCCGGACGTAAATATTAAATAGATGGCGTAATAAGTTTCAAATTTAATTCGTGTGGCGTGGCTGGGTCAGCTAGTATAATTATATATATATATATATATATCACACAGTATAGCTAATTTGAGTAATCCTAAATATGAATCTGTTAAAGTGTCTTGTTCAGAATAAATCGTAGATTAGACTTTGAATACAACTTAAGTAAGGGTCACCAGCATATATGTTTTAAAACTAATTTCAAATCCAACAAGCTGCTTCCAGAATTACAATGTGCAAAAATCTTATCAGAATGTATGATTTATAGTTGTAATATTTGCAATTTCAAACTCATCGTCAAGTGTATTTTCCCGCTCTTTTGGGACATGGAATTCGCTTCACGTACTTCTGCATTTGTAGGCTTTTGTGTGCACCACATACGGAAATAATTTTTCAAAAGCAACCTAACTTTCTTTATAAATAAAACATTCCAAGAAACGTTTCCAATTGAAAACAAATATATAAAATGCGCTGAACCGGATATACTTTGTTATCCGATTTTGTATTTTTTGGCGTTTTTATACTTTTAAAGCATATAATACATGTTGTCTTCAAGCAAGCTTAGGCCCAGCTTTGCCCTTTAGGGAAAATCTTAGTTTTTACCGCCGCTCTACTTCGAAATCGCAAATCGTTTCTTCATGACTTGACGTAAATAGCCAATAGCCCGTTTTTATTAGGCCAGTTGTCAGTTTGCCAACATACAGATAAGAAAAAAGAAAATTTTCTTAACCCTCCAACGAACAACTCCACTCTAGAAATTTTTTTTGAGGTGCTTTTATATGCCACTAACCGTCATTGTAATACGAGGATGTATTGATATCTAGTTAGCCATGCATAAAAAAATATTACGTTACCATAGCAACGAACAATAACTCATTAGTGTCAGTGTGAAGTTGGACGTTAAAAAAGTGAACCAGAATTACGCAATAAATTAAAGGATAAAAGATGTCCTCCGAAATTGTGAAAATCGAAAAATTGAAGTATCGAGCCATCATCAAGTACCTGTATTTAAAAGGGTTAAGAGGTAAGCAGATTTACGAAGATATGCTTAATTCCCTTGGTGATCAATGTCCTTCGTCCTCTCCAAGACCTAAGAAGTTTCGTGTCCAAAAATCTGCTGGAAAAGTAATCATGGTTGATTTTTTGGATAAGGGTAGAACAATAACCGGAGACTACTATTCGACACATTACTGACCACTCAACGGGAAAAAATTTAAGAGTGAAGAAGCGGAAAGCTATCCAAAGGTGTTTTGTTTTTGCAGTACAACGCCCCTGCACACAAATTTCATGTTGCCATGCAAAAAATTCGTGATTTAGGGTTTGAATTACTAGAAAACCCCCCCTATTCACCAGATTTGGCTCCGAATATGTTGGGTAATAAAATATTTTGACATTGAAATTTAGTTTGGTTCTATAGTAGGCTGAGAATTTTTCAATATATATGTATAATAACATTTTTAACATAAAACTGTTGATAGATATCGCAGAATAATAATTATTATTCCAACGCTTTGTAATTTTTTGAAAAATATAAATATAATAAAAGATACTGATCGTTCAACGAAGAAGCAACAACTACTTCCCAGGCTATAGGCCCCGACGGATATTGAATTACACTCCACAGTCAAACTGTTAATTAATATTCTCAGTACCATCATAAGCTTTGTTGAAGCTCAAAAGATATAGGCTGTCATTTAGTAGAAATGTTGTGGGAGATATTTTTCAAGTAAATTTGCAGCATTAATGGAATAATATTGATTTTGGGGTGGTTATAATAATTAGTAATGCATAGGAATCAATAATTATAGTAACTATAATAATATATTTGTCACAATGGAAATTTGAAGAACATAACTTCATTTATTTAATGTGTCCACATACTGGACTACACACCATAATCTGCTTTGCAACTTCGAATTCAAACATCTTTGTAGTATAAGAGTCGTTTTAAGAGAAAAGGGGTTCATCTGTCAAATTTGATCTTTTACATTTGAATTTACTTCTACTACAAGCACATTTTCCGCTTCTTTTATTTTCAATTATTAAGCGATTTATCGGAATTTATTTTTGTAGGGAAGTTTATTTTTTCTCGTAAATATACAGATGTTCGTTTTTTGGCTTTTTTGCGTGGCAATTAAGCTGTATTATTTAAGGGTGTCGGGGTTGTTCTGACGGATGGGTTACTATAAATTTGCCTATATATTTTTAATTTGGAAAGTGAAAATTGGTATGCTAGTATATAATCAGTGTTTTACTATGTCAATTTTATTATTAAATATTCACCTAAAATATCTATTGTGCCCCTTTCCTCTACTAATTTCATGATGGAAGCCCAAAAAACCAGTAAATATTTTAGGATAGGCTTCAATTTAGTCGAGTGTACCTCTTCTAATCCAGTGAGTTCCTAGGTGTTATACCCTAGGATTCTGAATTGTTTTATTTTTCCATTTCACAGAATCCACATTTTTCCCGGTTCTTTGGTTTGAGCTTTTCAAGGTTTCCAATCAGGCGACTGTGTAATGTGAAAGTTTCACTCTGGCTCAGGCATTCATTTGATCCAAATTGGTTGTAATTTTTCCTTACCAGGAGAATATTTTATAGACTTTTAGCCCTACTAGATATTTCCAATGGTCGGATATTACATTGGAGCTGTTATCGCAAAAGGGTTCCGGTGAATTGTTGGAGTATTTCCTAAAGTTTTCAAGGAATAGAACGCACAGAGAGAAGGGCCTGGGGATTGATGGCTCTTTTCTATACTTTGAATCGTAAATTTTCCCTCGTAGTGATAGTGAGGCTCGGCGTCGGTAATGATTTTGACTAGTAAACCGGGTGTTGTATTGGTGACCTTGGAGATTATTCTCCAGCACTTTTTGAAACTGACTTCTTTGATTTTTAGTGCTTCTGAAATTTCTTCAATGATACTGTTTTTGTTGACTCTGGAGATGGAGAGATAAGAAACTGATGCTGCGTAGAAAATTTCATTTCAAGAAGCTATAGGTTTTTTTCCTGAACTAGTATTTGGTCAAAAGATTGCGGATGATTATCATTCGAAGGGTCGTTGAGAAAGTGTGTTAGGGTGCTTGTCACCCGGAAAATATGGAACTCTGAACTGAAGTCTTTGTTTACTTTACTGGCGATGGACTCGCTACAAACAGAGGTGACAGAGGCGGAGAATGGAGGACTTAAGAATAAGAATGGGGGGCAGGGATCTCTCGAATGAACTGGTTCATAAGATCGGCTTGAAAACTGCAAGTTGAATGTTTGTGACACGATTTTGAGTCTGAAGTAGAGAATGTCTCTATTTAGTTAAATGCTTGCAGTGGAATTATGACCCTACCTACCCCAAAAATTTGTTGGTTCCAATTGAATTTGTCATTCAAATTCCATAATTTATCACTCAATTTCTAAATATAGAGATATAACAGATATAACAGATACATTGTTTCTGTCACCTGGCACCTTGAATATTTCCATAATTATCAGCTTTTCGATAATTTGATTTGTTTATCGGAAGAACAAAAAGACATTCTATAAAAATTACTTTATTTACAACTATTTACAAACAATAAATTAAATTAAACGATCAAATTGGAAGATTTTTCTTAGTATTCTATTTATTTTGTCAAATAATTAATAAATGGAGTATTAATGATGAAATTGAAGAAACATTTTTGCGCTATTGTGAACCAGGGCCGTACCAACCACTTGTGCAATGGGTGCACAGCTGCTACGTGTGGCAAGCCTTAAAGGGTGGCTGGATTGTGTGGTTTTAAATCATCGAAAATTTTATTTATATTCAAGTAAAATATGTATATTTTTTTAGTTGTTTAAGTTTAATGAAACACCTGGCTTGGCCCTGTTGTTAACAATTAGAATATAATAATAAACTGGAACACTGATCTGCTTTCTTTATAAAGAATAAAATTAAAACAGTCATCATGATACTCTGAATTTTCACTTTATACTCAGACGAAGATTAAAGACATTACGTGACTTGTCTTTTTGTGCTCTGATTGAAAAATCGTTAATTGATTCATTTGATGTTCAACTTTAAATTGCCGAAAGCTACAAAATAGTACACAAAACATCAATTTTGTTCTGTAATTACAGGATATTTCGGTTCGAATGACCATTTTATTACGTCTTTATGTCGCCTTTTTTGCTTCGTTTTCGTTATTTGTTAAAAGTTTCAGAAAGTTAAAAGATCAATCAACTTCCCAAACTACATATTTCTAGGCTAAATCAGTTATAGAAAATTTCAGCTGTACTTCAGGACTCGAATACTTCATTTTGCTTAATAATTTAAAAAAAAATTACTTTGAAGTTATATCGGGGAAAAACCCCAAGTACTTTTTTAAATATAAAATGTTTTGAAACAAAAAGATTGGACACTTCGTAAATTGACATTAAAACTTTACTCTTTATTTTTGTAAATAGAAAAAAACAAATTTCAATTTCCAACTTTAGATGTTTAAAGTTCATTAACGAAGGAACTGATGAACTAATTTTGTATAAAGTGTTTTAAGCCCTTCTATCTTTTTGGTATGAACTCCTTGAGTACACTTTATACCTTTTCTAAAGTTGAGAAATTGAGAGGAGTTTAATTTCAATAAAAATTCAAGAAAGTTCATCATACATCTGCATATTTTAATATAACAGGCAGAACCGAACAGATTTAATTTCTTAACCTAGAAATAATTTTATAAATCTCTTCTCTGGAAATCCTATCAGCTTCTCTGTTATGTACAGGAAATTCCTTATTCGTAAACCAGGATTCTCTCGCCAGTGCGGACGCAATAACAGGATTCTTATAAAAAGGATTGAGAAGTTCAGACGGGAGTTGCGCCTCAGCGTTATAGTTTTGCACGACTGCAGGATGTGCGAGATTTTGATGTTGGCTTAGCGCTGGAACTATTGCTGGAGATCCCGCATGATTGCTGTACACTTGAGGAAGGAAAGGCGGTGAGACAAGGTTGAAGTTGCTGAGAAGTTGAGTGCATTTGACAGATGATGTCAGATAAGCGATTGTAGCCAGTGCTAGGAAAGATCTCATTGTTTTCTGAAAAATTGAATAAAACACAGTTAGTTAATTGAAATATTTATATATTTATTTTATTTAAAACATTTCTATAGCAAAAATTCATTCCTCCAGTCGTTACTGTGTCCCAAAGCCGTCACATCAATTCTACAAAACGTTCAAGAATAAGTAAGTAAGTTTTCAGCAATGTATACCTGACATTCAAATAAGTAGAAAGTTAAGTCAATAAATAACTAACTAAATTGAACTGTTCGAGTTTCTAAATGGGAAAAAATTAATTATTCACTATCAACTAAGGCTGACGTTATATTTTAAAGTAATTAACCTATACAAACTCTTGTTGGCCAAAGACTAATTATATAGCCGTACAAACTACGTAGCTTTTACGTTTGTGAATATATAGCTTAATTAAATTGATATTGGGTCTCAACAGAACTGTTCCGACCAACAAAACCCTCGGACAATTTCTCTATGTTTACTTTCACGTTTGCACTAAGGTTCTTTCATTTGATTGGATACAAAAGTAATACACTGAAACTGAATGAAATTATTCGTTTGCCCAAAATCTGGAAAATCTTTATTTAAAATCGAGTTCAATCGACTACTAGACAATAATAACAAGCAGAGATTTTTTTATTCTGTTATTTAACGTCGGTCTATTTCTGCGACTGAGGCTAATGACCGACGCCAGGAGCACTTTACCCGTAACCGGAAATTTTGGCGAACCCACTAGTGTTCCTTTACCTCGTGCTCATTGGTATAATGCCTGCGAGCTGTGATATGCTAGTCCGCTGCAGGCTGTACAGGCCCTATACGATGGTTCTCCCTGGCATGGTCACCCATCCAAGTACTAACCATGATCGACACTGCTTGACTGTAATTATCGCATGAAACGCGTTCCACTACAGTGCATGGTCGTCGCCCACATAAGCAGAGATGTTTCGTATTTATAAATAATTTATTGAAATAGGTACAACCACAGTGGGGGAACACTCTAATTCACTCTAATTCAGTAAGACTGTTATACAGATTACGAAAAAGCTTTTCGAACCGTGCGATTTACACTTGTACGACAAGGAAAATATGAAAAAAACAGCTTGAAAGAGAGAGAAAGAATAATTGTGCGTGGTCAGTAAGGGCGTGTATTAAGTTCCAGAGGCTGGCCGAATGTTCATTGCCCTCTATTTTAACACCCTCACTCCTTCCATGCTGGGAACATACTAAATACCACCAACTAGTGTATTCTCTCTGTAAAGGACACTGTTGCCGGATGAAAGTGTTTGGTTTCACCCAATAGTGCATGAGCTCGAAAAAAAAGAGACAACAATATCATTTGTACAAATTATATTCTGTGCTTCTGGCAACAGCTTCTGACCATGCACAATTATACTTTCTTTCTCTTTCAAGCTCTTTTTTTTTTTCATATTTTCCTTGTCGTACTTGTGTAAATCGCACGGTTCGAATAGCATTTTCACAATCTGTAGATAATACATGTGATAAACGGTCAAAAGGGCTACTGAATGTTAGTAGAAATCGGCTAAGAATTGGCTAAGAATTATTGGAGATTATCTAACGGGCTATGCCCCGATAAAGGATCACCTGCATAAAATAGGGCACAATAACGGGAATCGCTTAAAACTGCAAGTAGTTCTTTTGGATCCTTCGGTAGAAGAGAATAAAAAATTTTCCAAGTACGTTGTAGAAGTATTAAAATTTTATCCTCAAGGCTGTTCCTCTATATTACTAAAGGAAAAGCTGACAGTCTGATACATATACAACTTAAGACTATCCACCGTAAGAAAAACAGCGTCAACTCAATCCCCAATCAAAGGATTTAACCAGGATTATCAAGGTACAATAAACCGAAAATTTCTTCGGTCGCTACAAAAACTTGAATCCATTTTGTCCTAACAACACAACGGTCAATTTCTGAGACCGAAAAAGATAATAATTTAACAGTTCTGCTCGTTGCTACGAAAACAAGTGTGGTGTCCTGTGTAATACGGGACAATGGAACTCTTGATGGTGCGGGATGGGAATGAAAGAGAAAGAGAAGGTTGTTTCCCGAGGCATTATGGCACTCCGGGATATCCGTTTTTCATTTCACCACGTGTTTATTCCAAAATCTTCTTAAGTAGATTTATTGATTTTCGTGAGAGATAATCTTTTTTCACATTAAAACACTGTTGGGCCGAACAAATCCGTTCCATTAGCTTTTTTTTTGTTTACTGTCATTTCAGCCATGTAGACTTCAATATTCTCGCTCGTTGTTTTTGAATACGTGATATCGTTTATGCAGGAAAAAATTGAGGCAGAGAATGCTAATAATGGTTTCATTAAATGAACAGATCTTTGTTAGTAAAACAATGGACAACAAACAGCTATCAAGCTGGTTTCGCTATACAAGCGCCGGTTGTTTCATAAACACAACGAAGTTTTAAATTCCATTGTTGTATTTATGGCGAAGTGTGCAACGAAAAAGTAGTATTGGTTTCACAGGTTTTGAAGGAAAAGATAGAAATTTATCCACAAATAACCCAAATTGAATAACTAGTATATGTGGAAGCTTTTTTCCACTGACTGTAGCTAACTTCACACTATAACTACACCAAGTTTATCAAGCAATTCTTCCACGCCGGGATAGTTTATTATTACCTCCAGTCTCTGGAGAAGATTACTTGCGCATGAGTTTGTGTTAACTGTTCGGCCTGCTGCATATTGAACGTAGGTTCTATCTTGATGGTAAGCTGGAGTACAGACACGTAGGAGTCTGTGGTCACTCCACAACCAACGCATTCCAGACCAGGGCCAGACAGTGTACTCAGGTACTACTTACTTCGCGTGAGCCTTTGCTCTGCTACGTTCTTTATGTGGCTTATCACCGACGCCGGGAGCACTCTACCCTTACATACAGATATTTTGCCGAACCCAGTAGTGTTCCAGCCAGTGGTAGGGTTATCGAGCCCAAAGACTGCATATCTACATTATGCCTGCGAGCTGTGATATGCTACTCCGCTGCCGACTGTACTATGACGGTATTTTCCTGGTAGCCCATCCAATTACTAACCGCGCTCGTCACTGCTCCACTATAATTATCGAATCAGAGGCGTTCCACTACAATCCTGGGTCGACCTGCGAATTAATTGTTACAAAAACCTTTGCTACGATAGGCTTTGCTGCGCTCAAAATGCATATATAGTGTTAGAGCGCTTTCAGACGAGACACTTTGTGGCTGGCTACTAGTGTCTGGAAAGAGTCGCGCGCTAAAACTACATTATTCCTTGTCTGTGTCTCGTGTGAATTCGTCTATTTATATTAGAGCGCTTTCAGACGAGACACTTTGTGGCCGGATACTAGTGTCTGAAAAGAATCGCGCGGCTAAAAATACATTAATATAAAAAGACGCATTCATCTGTGTCTCGTGTGAATGCGTCTATTTATATTAATGTATTTTTAGCCACGCGATTCTTTTCAGACACTAGTAGCCGGCCACAAAGTGTCTAAAAATAATCGCGTGGCTAAAAGTACATTAATATGAATATACGCATTCATACGAGACACCGATAAGGAATACGTGTCCGGCCACTGAATCAAAGTGTCTCTCCCCCTCTGTCTAGACACTGTGTCTGTGTACGGGCCACTCGTAAAAAATGAACTTCAATTAGTACGCGTTTCCAAGTGTTGACCAATGAATATTTGAAAAAATATTTGTGTTGAATTGAATCAGATACACGTGTACGACTAGTGAGTGTCTCGTGTGAAAGGTTCTTTTTTACAGGACACTTTTTGTGTCTTGAATCTTGATTCTAGTGGCCGGCTACTAAGTATCTCGTCTGAAAGCGCTCTTTGTGTAGTGTGTGTGTGTGTGTGTGTGTGTGTGTGTGTGTTTAGTTTCGAGTGTGGCTAACGTCTAGAAAATTCTCAATTCAGCAAATTATATGTTCGCAACGCGAAAATGAAGTTCTCACAAAAGATAAATGTTACAATAAATTTATAGATCTAGTGAAGAAAATATTACAATCCTTGGATAGCTGGGTTTCGAAAAAAGTTTAATATTTTTCAGTCGAGATGTATTAACACCTTCCCTAGACATTTAAGCCCTTCTACGACTTTTTGGGAGCAGTGTACAAATGAAAGTTTATACTTATCCGTAATTCTTCTTTGTTAGTCTCAGAAACTATTTACTGTTTAGTTCCCATGAATAAACAAATATATATTACACTGACCAGAAGCGTTTCTCGCTTGGTTTCTTCTCTTACATTTTCCATGCAAACACCGTATAAGTGGTTTTTGCTACTGCAATAAAACGTGCAGGTCCATAAAATAGAGTTGCTGGTATATTCTGTATCGTATCCATTTACGATCCCTTGCTCTAAGCGCTCCATTAGTTAAACCAAGTGTTTAAGAGATTCTTTACAGTGCCTCACTACGCTAAATTCATAAATGCAGAACAAGTTTAGTGGTTTTTGTTGATAAGTGGTTGGATCCATCCAAATTTACTATGGATACTTTGTTTATTCGCTTAAATTGTTGGCTTCATACAAAGTGTGTTGGTACTTATCTATTCTGACGATGGAATAACATACAGAGTGTCTGTAATATGTCTGCCAAATGTAAAATACAGACAGAGTTTCAAATAATGCATTTTTTTTATGCGATGACAATTCATTGCTCATTTTTTTCATAATGGGTAATGTATTCAATTTCCATTATTATTTATTTTTTTAATGATGAATTAAATTACTTCCATTAAATTTTTTTTAATGAACAATGTATTTTTAGTACGTTTTAAATTTTAATTCTTAATGAGTAATGAGAAATTTTTCAAAAATTCAAAATTATTTCAAAAATTAAAATTTTTCAGAAATTAATAATTCTATCAAAAATCGAAAATTTTTTCGAAAATTCAGAATTTATTGAAATATTGAAAATTTTTTGGAAAATCGAATTTTTTTTTTTTAAATTCATCTTAAAGACCAATACAATAGTTAGATTTCTATTTACCCTCCTGAAAATTAGTCCAGTGGGAAAAAAATCACTAAAGTATTTCAAGTGAAAAATGTGATATTCATTTTTGATCTGGAAGTTTCTAAAAGTGAACTTATTTGAGATTTGTATTGTTTTAATGACCAATGTCATTGATACAAATTTTTTTTAATGAATAATGATGTATGTTTCGTTGCTCATTAAATATTTTTAATGGATACTGCATTGTTATACTACTCATTAAATCGTTCAATGAGGATTGAATATTTTAACATTGAAAATATATTTTTAATGCACAAAGGACCAGAATTACATTTTCATTTAAAAAAAAATGACAAATTCATTATTTTTGACATTAGGATTTTTGCAACCCTGAATACAGACTATAGATAAGATTTTATGACCCTATTGTATGTATGTGTCACATCCAAAGGGTACTAGGTCCCTTGGGAAAAAATTTTGGATAAAGGTGAATTATCTATAATATCTGTAGTTTACGTTTGGCATAAGAGTTTTTGGACACTCTGTATATATACAGATTGCGAAAGGTCTATTCGAGCCATGCGATTTACACAAGTACGACAAAGAAAATATGAGAAAAACACTTGAAAGAGAGAGAATAATAATTGTGCGCAGTCAGCTGTTGCCAAATGTATTTATCTGTAAAAGTTATTCCCAACTTTTGTCGGCACAATGTCAAATACCATTGTTAAATCGAAAGTAGTGTATAGACTTTATTCATTGCAGATTGTAACTTGTCCATTTATTTTCTTGAGCTATATTATTTTATTCTTATTTGTGTTGATCTCACTTATTTTTCAAAAGTCCCTCTAAATACGGCGTTATCTCGTATTAAAAGGTGAATGCAAAATAAGATAATTATTCCTCAGAAAGTACCAAACATTTTAAACTGGCGACGCTGCTTTCATATCAGATTGGTAGCTGGAACTGAAAACACGCCCAACGCTTCTCTCTCTTCCAAGTAGTTTTGCTCATATTTTCCTTGTCATACTTGTGTGAATCGTATAGGCTTTTCGCGATCTGTATATACCTATTGTCACACAAAATCGATACATGACTACCCTAATATAATACTTATACAATCACTACGGTATATGTCTTAAGGATTACGGTAGTTAATACTCTCGCTGACATTAATTACGAATACAATGAATTCCTGAATGATATTAAATCGTAGGAGTAGACTCAATTGCCAAGTTTGTGGGATGTGTAAGTAATTTTATGACCATGTCATGAGTTAAAATTGGAAATTTATATGGAAGCTACCAAAACTATGCTTATTGCGACTTCTAAATTAATAAAAAATCTTCACGAAGCTAACAGTTCTGTATGGGTTCTTTGTTTTGTTTCATTGATTCACTTATTAAATGGTTTTTCATTTAAACTTTTGATTAATTCACTAAGTGGAATTTGAAACGGTTTTAGCATACTGTACAAAAGATGCTTGACCTTTTGTATCTTAAATACAATACAGATATTATTACGAAATTTCAAAGTGAAAGGTTGAAGATAAAGTTACTAATAAATGTGAAGAAATAGAATCATTTAACATGACATCAACTTTGAATTGAAATATCAATAGAATAGTAGTAGTATACATGAACTAATTTTTCCATATAAGCATCTGACCATGAATCATCTGTGACTGACTGTTTACACAGAATAATTTTCCTTGAGACATGGAAAGCTAACATGAAAGAAACTAACTCTTCTCAGACACAATAGTGATTACCAAAGCGTTATGAAAAGTAAAGGAGACAAATACTCCAAGGCTGGAATAGTTAAGACAGGTATTATGACGTACATGATCCTAAAAGTCTATATTTAGGACAGCTGGTGATTGGGTAATTTGAACCTCAGTCCTGAAGATCGCTACAAGACATAATGATTGAAAAATATCAGAATCCATGCCAATTATTATCACCTGCGACATGAATATCCAATTACTTGGAAATTTCTACTTTTCCCATTTTTAAATTTCTATATGAAACACGTGGTAGCTTTGCAAAATTCCTATATTTTCGATCTAAAATATGTGTTACCGCATGAACACTTTTATTATTATAATATATTCCGCACATCAGCATCGCTACAGCATTTTAAAATATCAGCCATGTGAACTTTTAAAAAATGGGGTGGATTCGTTTTGTT
>CAJUYG010000309.1:67166-78330 GCA_910591675.1 Galerucella calmariensis
CAGATGAACTAGCAAAGAGGGGGACTGAAATACCTTTCTGGGGGCCCAAACCCTTTTGCGGAATCAGCCCCAATGTAATATTGGAAGAAATAAGTAAAGCCGAGAAAAAGAGAAGATCTGACCATTGGAAAGATCTAGTAGGGCTTATACAATCATACGGAATTAAGCAGCGAGAAGGAATGGGATCAAAATACCATTACCAGACTTGAAAAGAATACCATTCAATGGTACACAGACGGCTCAAAAGCAATAGAAGGAACTGGGATAGGAGAGTTCGAGCCAGGAATCACCCCGAAAGCTTGGGAAAAAACCCAAGTATCTTCCAAGCGGAAGTCCACGTCATAAGAAAATGCGCCCAGTTCAATATTGATGAAGGATACAGAAGACAAAGGATTATCAAAATGTTCCGAAATTCCTAGCAAAGAGGGGACTGAAATACCTTTTTGGGGGCCTGAACCATTTTGCGGAATCAGACTCAATGTAATATTGGAAGAAATAGGTGAAGCCGAGAAAAAGAGAAGATCCGACCATTGGGAAGATCTAGTGGGGCTTAGAAAATCAAAGATTCTTCTGGGTGACTACAACCTGTTGAGATCAAATGAATGTATAAGTCAAAGTAAAACTGCGCTAAGAGTTTTAGCAGGGATCCCAACGGGACATTGTTGCCTGAATGAGCACCTGAAAAAGCTCAAAATAGTGGAGGAAGAAGAATGCAGATTTTGTGGAATGGAAGAAAAAACCTCCATCCACATACTTTCCAACTGCACAGCACTCCAGAATCCTAGAGCACAGCACCTGGGAGATTACTGGATAGAAGAGGAACATTTGCCTAAGTTGAAGCCTGCAGACATCCTAAAATTCCTCCGGGAAATAGGACTAAAGGAACTACTAGTTTCTGAGACTCTCCTCAGAAACTGAGTAGAAGTAAGGGGGCACAATAGATCTTTTAGGTCTCAGTGAATGTCACCCCAAAAATCACACATACATACATACATAGAATAGGCGAACAGCCAGAATCCTGACAGGGTAGGTACTTAAGACTAAACAAAAACATGAACAACAGGTAGACACAGCCACATCAGCCACATCAGCCACACAGGCTTTGCCAAGAAGGCGAGGAAACCCCAGCACACATACTGCGCTACTGCGAAGCTCTGACTGGGCTAATGTTTTTGACATTAAGGGAGGATGAACCACTCCCCAATGTATGAAGGACTTTAGACCATGGAGTCTAGTGAAAAGTAGCTCAACCATAGGTCTGAAAAGGTCTTAGAAGCACATAATACCCATGTTAATTTAATCAATTTAAGGTTACTTAAATGTAAAAAGGAAAGTCCAAGATTTTGACGGATAAACTGACAGTTTTTAATTTTTGTATGGAGTCCCCAATCTACTGAGCTACTAGGTGAATGGATTGGTCTAAATTGCATAAATAGCAACATTATGTGACCAAAACAACATACTCAAACTGACGTGTGGACCTACAGGGTCATCTTCAGCTACTTGTATAAGTAAACTGGATGTGTCGAAAAATTTTCATAACTTCTGCATTGTCATTGTCAGTGTGTGGAGGTAGATCTGTGCTCTCCAGTTTCTCCCGTGCACTTTGAATGTTTGTGAGGGTCTTAACACAAAAACTTTGACATTTTTATTGTCTATGAACAAAATTTTTTTTCTTCAAACGTCAGTAAATCTGTCATTTTTCGACTGAGTATGCACAGGTTGTTGCTATAGTAATGTAACATAAAGCTGTCAGTGGAAACTGTCACCAATATTAATTTATTTTTTACAATTATTATTACTATAAAAAAGAGACGTTTTTGCATTAATTTTTCGACATTTGAAGAAAAAACAGCATATTTTATTTGGAGGAAAAGTTACTTTTCATGACAAGCTCTCTATTACCTCTATTAAACACGAGCGCGTCATGAAAAGTATCACTTTTCCTCCATATAAAATAATATACTATTTCATTATCAGTAGTAATAGCCCAAGGACATTGATAATTGTTCGCAAAAATCTTATGACAGATTTCGAAAGCTTGTTGCTTGGAAACATACAGACGCCGTAGGCGGGGGTCTGTTGCCTACAAACAACAAGCTTGAGAAAGTTGTCATAAAATTTTTAAGCATTTATCAATGTCCGAGGGTTATTCGGATAGAAAATTTTTTGCCAATCATAGTATTCAAATCAAATCGTGACATTTCGAAATATTAAATATTTGAAACTTCAAAATCAAAATCAATATGTACCCATAGCAACGTCAAAAAAAAACATGGTCTGTTATCAGCGTAATGTTGACATGATTGGCTGAGATTGTTCATATGATATAAAATGAGGAAATTTGATTGGTTCTTGTCAAAAAATTTTCATTATCATAGTAATGAAACGTTCGACGGCGAAGCCGGAGTGCTCGAAATAGAGCAAGTGTTTCAAAGACTAGTTATCCACGAATACTTTACGCTATTTTTTTTTATTGGTGCACTTTGAAATTATAAATACTGGTCTATAACTACTACAACAACAAGAAATGGAAATCATAGATGGAAATAAGAACTAAATGTCAAATGGTTGTATTCGTGATGTATATGATGTATAAACTTGCTTTGACATGGAAATGAGAAAAACATAAACTAATTTGTATTTTGATGGAAGTTCAACCTTATTGAGTTCTGTGAATGTCAATAGTATTAATTTAAATACCATTTCCTAAGATTTGAAAAATACCAACGGCACTTTCCATTTCAATTTATATATTTGACATTGTTAAATATTGTTGGAATAAAAGTTTTGACGTTACAAACTACACCTGTCAGATCAATAATAAAAAAATTGTCATTTAGACATGATTTAGACCTTAGATTTAGACTTCGTTTCTCGAATTGTTGATGTTGCCACGGTAACTTTAAAACACGCGTGTTTTTTAAAGTTCGATTTAAACACGCTTAAATAGGTAAAATGGTTCACCAATAATTGAAAGAATTTTATATTACTCATCGAAAATATTGACTGAAATATTAATTTGTTGAAATTGGCATTTTCAAATAATCACACAAGTAATAAATCATTTTTGAATGATGTGATTGTATCAAACGAAATTAGCCCAAATTAACCTATCGACACTTGAATATTTATTATATCGAAATATCGAGCTAGTGTTTGAAAATATAGCCGGAATGGGAAATGGACACGAGATAATTTAATAAATTTGTAGTATTTGGAAACAATGCATTTTGCACATGAAAGCTGTTGGAGACAGTATTGCTTTATCAATTGAAATATACAAAATTTGGTCAGTCATGTAAAATACCAAATAAACAGGGTGGACTTCTGCAAATCAAATGCTACGGTAGATACTAGATGTGATTTCCACCCATAAGTGTTTTACCAGTTTGATTATGAGGTTCTGTATACCAGTGTCTAGCTATCAACCCTATTAAGTCAACGGCAATTTTATTTGGGGAGAAATTGATCGAGCAAAGGTATTCTAAACCATTGAATTCAAGTATGTCAGCATATTAAGGTCTTTGCTCAGCAAAGCAGATTTTTGAAAATTTACAAAAGGCATATACAAATTGACAACAACTTTATCAAATCAAACATATGCTAACAGTGCTATCGGGAGATTTAGATTAATCAACATTTAATTACTGACATTGTATACAAGACAATTGTGTAAGTTTTATTTATGGAGTGATGAAGTATGATCACATCAGTACATTTTATGGTAGATTAGTGTGGTTAAAAATTAAGCAACGAAGACTTACACTCTGGGTGTTTATTTTATAAACTTATTTCTAATAAAATTTCCGTTTACCTTGTCAGGAAAGTAAAATTCAGAACTGATGTACATAATTTAAATATCCGTTTCAAGGATACACTGACTCCTCCGCCACATCATTATACATTATTCAACGTTTAGTTATAGTTTTACGAATATTTATAGTATCTTGCCAGTTACAGTTAGAACTTTCAGATTTTTGCAATCATTTAGGTTGAAACTAAGAACATTTTTAACTTCTGCGCCTAATTATTGTTTTTTGTTAATTGTTCACACAAGTGATTAATCCACATATCATCGTTATCTTTGTTGATTATTTCAAACAGTCTACTTTTTGTATTGAATATTATTATTAAATAATTAGGTGGCAGAAAAGACACTCGCTTTCAAAAGTGTGTTGTTTGAACATCCCGACTGTTAATTTTTTTCATCTATTATTATTTTTCTGCACTTCATAACACCCTAGCACCGGTAGATGCTGTACTAGTGTTAATATATTTAGGAAAATGATATCCCTAAGCATTTTGTGATACCCCCGTGCTTTCGAACTTAAGTTAAGAAGACTTTGTTAGAAAAATATCAGTTATCCCCAATGCCTATCAAATTACGTTGAGAGCCGACATTTTCTCAACTTTTGCTGGCATGTATTTTGTTACACGCCAGTCAGAAATATTTTTAGGTTTTTGATGAGTTTTCGTACAATTTTTATCAACGAAATTTCAAGTTGTTATTTTTCACAGCTCCGTGAAAACTTTTAAAAACTTCTGCTTCAAAAATTAATTTCCAGTTTCGGTGTATTGTGTGTGGCTTAACAGCTGGGTCAGTGAGCGTACCAGATAGACAATTTTATTTATTAAACAGTTAAGAGCCTTTATGAATAAAAAATTATCTGCATTTAGACTGCCGGGGATTTCAACTGTTTATTTTTTCATTGTTTCATGATTTTCACTTCAAAATTATCCCTTGCCCACTTAACGATCTTTCTCCATTCTTTAATCGACCGAATAAGCAAAGTTTTCTTATTTGAATCATAATAGACCATGTCGATCGACACCATTCGACATAATGTGGACGCGGCTTTAGAGGGAATGCTAGACCTTTCTCCACTACATCGACATGTACGGAGGATCGCTCTACAATCTGTGAAGCCCGGATATTTCACGGGAATATAGAGATACTTAAAGCTGCAACAATCCAATCCACACAGATGATAATGCACTTCACCTCTGCAGAAGAGGATTGTTGGGATATTGTCCACCAATGCCAGGCTTTTCCCATAACTCTTCTACGTTGCAAGAAAAGCCTAGTCACCCTGGTAGTATTTTTTTTAGGTGTGTTTTCCAATTCAGTTTGGAAAAAGGAGTTACTCTCAGATATTCAACTTCTTTGGATATTTCTAGTCTCTCTTCGAATATCAATACTCTGCCCTACGGGAGAACTCTTCTATTCGTAAAAGCTACTAGTTTTTTTCTGGATGAACTGAAAGGTCCTCTTTAAGGCACTATTCCTCTCCAATTCGTATTGCTTCTTGTAGAACAAACCCGTACAGTAATGTGATAATATTTGTGGGAGAAAGATATACGAATCTGGATGATGCGGTCATACTATTATAGTGGTTTTGTTGCTTGGATGTTTTCGTTACGGGATATTTTATGGAAACAAACTAAATGTAATATAATATTGCTTCCATTTATATTCTAAGTAATTTTTGGGTGGAGTATATATACGAAAAGATGCTATTTAGAATTGCAAAGTGAAAATCGAAAATCATAAAATGAAAATAGTTTCCGACATGGGAAATATGCGTAGCATTCTATATGCATAGGTTGTCAGAATCAGCAGGTACAAGACCATGAGCGAAGTTGTGGAGAAGCGAATAAAAGAATAATAGTATTTTACATAACGTGTGCGGAAAGTGACATTTTCCACACGAGTGGGAAATATTGTAGCACGAGGCATTAGCCGAGTGCGACAATCACACGAGTGTGAAAAATCACTTTCGCACGAGTAATGTACAGTATTTTTCCTACGATCACGTGATAATTTCACCAAATAATGTGTAATCAACATCTGACATATTAATACACAAAATTTTACAATTAAAGTCAACATAATTGATTTCAAAATTAACAATGACTATCAATAGAGACAAGAATTCAAGTACTTTAACGACCTCTAGAAGCACTGCCCAGGGCTGACAGAGTGAAGATTCACAGATTAAGATTCGGGCATATAGCATTAACGCACGCGTTTCTTTTAGAAGGACAAGACCCCCCGATATGTCTTCATTGTGGGGAATTAACCACAGTGTCGCATATTATATGTGAATGTCCAGGATATTGGAATATGCGGCAGATTTTTAACATATCTGATATTCTCGAAGACAATTTCACGAACGCCAACAAAATTCTAAATGTATTAAAATACCTAAAATCAACCAACCTCTTCAATAAAATATAAGTATTGTAATCGAAACCGATTAGCCTTTGTTGGAACTTTAGTTCTTTACGCCAGGTTATGTTTGAGCGACCAGGGGTCGCAACGCAAAAGATCTGACCGTTACGCGTTACGTTTTGCTACGTTATGTTACGTTGCTTCGTTATGTGCCTTGCTTGCGTGCTTGTGCCTCCTTAGTCTCTCTCTCGTTTACAGAGCAGCGATTCATAATAATATACTCCTGCCGGGATTCGAACCCGGGCCGCTCGCGTGCAATGCGAGCATTCTACCACTGACTCACCGATGCTGTATTTAAATTTTATGCAAAGCTGGTATTCGCAGTGCCGGTGATCTACTTGAATTTGTTCGGATCAATTTTTACTATTATTTCCATAATTTTTTTTGCGCGATTGAAGGGTCTAGCACATTTACTTTTCGAAATACAGGGTGTTCAAATTTTGAAAACTTGAATGTTTTAATTCGATAACTTTAAAATGGATGGATAAATTGATTTGACATTTGGCAGGTTGTTTTTAAATGTAAAAGGGCATATTTTGAAAGAAATTGTAGTTTGTGCAACTAGTGTGGATATGATGGCCATATCGCACGAGGACGAAGTTTGTGCACGACGCCGTAGGCGGAGTGCTCAATCGTTCAAGTGCGATATGGACAATCCACACGAGTCGAGCAGCATATTTTTTCTACGACCCACTTAAGAAAAAATCTAAAAAAAAAAATTTATACAAACTGTAATACTTATAACTTCAAATTAAACATTCTACAATTCAATTTTATGTTTCCACTAATTTTGTGGTAAACGTACAGTTCTTGGATGTCCAATTTGTATACTGCTACGGTTTCATTTTTTAAATATACGATGCTGTTATAAGTAGATGTTGCCAGTCGGACTTCCTCATGAAGGGTACCGTACCATTATCTATAATAATGAATATTCTGCTAAATATTTCAAACGTCTACCTGTTGTTATTATTATCAAGCAGAATAATTATTTTTCAAAATAAAAGTAACAATTAAAAAAAAAAACTTTTTTACGGGAATCGAACCCGGGTCTACGGCGTGAGAGTCTGGATTGCTTACTACTCGACCACTGAGAAATATGAAAATTGTTTATCCATAACGTCAGATGTACCTATTAGGTACATAATTTTATAAAATCTGAGGTCCCCTCAAATACCCATTTTATTCTGTTTTAAGTATTTGTTGGTAACTTGTACGGATTATTTCTTTTAAGTTTATCTTTGTAAATGAATATTCTTGATCCAGTGCACTTCTATGAGAAACTTTTTTTGACAAGTTATTTTGACGTTTCTTTTAAATTGAAAAATGATGAATGACGGATACTAAACTCGAATGCTGATTGGTGGATTTCATATACGTTCTAAGATGTATATGAAATCATATCCGTTTAGTTAACTGATGGCCTACATTTCCATTTTGTAAACTGTGCAGAATAGTAGTTTGTGCAACTAGTGTGGATATGGACAATCCACACGAGTCGAACATTATATTTTTTCTACGATCCATTCAAGAAAAAATCTAGGAAATAAACATTTGAATATACTGTAAAATAAATATAACTTGAAATTAAAAATGTTCAACAATTTTATTCATAATCGTACCAATTCAATTTTATGTCTTCACTAATTTTTTGTTATAAACGTACAGTTCTTAAATGTACAATTTGTACAATGCTACGGTTTTCCTTTTTAAATATACGATGCTGTTATAAGTAGATGTTGCCAGTCGGACTCCCTCATGAAGGGTACCGTACCATTATCTATAATAATGAATATTCTGCTAAATATTTCAAACGTCTACCTGTTGTCGTTATTAATATCAAGCAGAATAATTATTTAAAAATAAAATTAACAGTAAAAAAAAATTTACTCACGGGGAATCGAACCCGGGTCTACCGCGTGAGAGTCTGGTATGCTTACTACTCATCCACCAAAGAATATGAAAATCGTTTATTCATAACGTCAAATATATTACATAATTTTTTCTTAAAAGGAACTAATGTTCCTACCGTGTGTCCCGCGACACGTTCTACCTTTTTCTTCAAATTCTGGTGCTAATGATCACAGAAATCGATGCACCTAAATTGAAAAAAAAAAAAAAAAAGCCAACAAAATGTGACTTTTTTCTAAATCTTTATGTAAAATATTCGCTTCAAACAAGATTATGGTAACAATAGTTAATAATTTGACTTTCAGTATAAAAATTTTGATAAACTATAATAACTCCATCAATTCAACAATATAACCTGGTTAATTCAGTTATGTCACACCCTTTCTAACCGCCCGCTGATTTTACGGTATGCCTATTATTATTGCTCCCATATACCAAGTTTTATAGGATATTCAAAGTAAGTCAACAATGAGGAGCACGGTGGGTGGTTAATTTGAATTTCTCATGAAGTTGACTGGATCATAAAGATAATTATAGAATGTATTATAAGCAAAGTAAACACAGTTCACGATGAATGATAGAGTAATCCAAACTTTAGTTAATTAAACAGAGTCAATCCATCGATGATCAGAATTAATGAAAACTTTGAACAATAGCTCTCTCAAATCGCCGAATGTACCCGTAGACCAAACAAATATACAGGTTCAGCGAATATTTATCTTTCATTTGTAGGAATCTCATAGGAGCAACAGTGCGAGCACTAAATTGAATTATATATGTCCAAGAGAGGGCAGCATATTCCCTCTCCACGAAAAGCTAACTTCTCTATCATAGACATTGTCTCTCTGTGATTCTATAGCTTCCTCTCTTCCACTCACAGAATGGCTATTGGGCGGAGTAGAATTCAATGAGACCTCTGGCGGAAAAAATTGTAACTGTCGCAACGAGTAAAATAATTTGTTTTGCATTGTTTTTGTATTATATGCAAGTCAACGTAATTACCGTGAAGTTGTACTTTATTTGTTTAATTTTGTGTCAGTGACAAGTTTAAAACTGTGTTTTTCTATTTAACTGAACTGTCATCATTTCTGAGGTAATATTCTTATATAATCAGAGATATTATGGAAGAGGTTATATTATTCTATTTTTTGTTTCATTGCAGATCAAAGAGAGCGTATACGTTCCCTACAACTTTTATAGATATGACTGTATCAAAAATAAAATAAAAACACGAAATCAGACCTAAAACTAAACAGATAATTGAACGCTTTTTGTATTTTCCACAAATATCAACCATACTTATTAGGTACTCAAAAAATAAAAATATTACGAGTCAAAATTTAGTTCAACAACACAAAATACTAAAGCACAATCAAAGAACACACACTGAAAATAACGAAAACAGCAAAATACAACCACTTAAATATCAAAGGGCTTATACGGCAGCTGATTTGTTTTACTCGTTGCTAAGATGACATTGACATTTCAGAGCGTCATCTATCGAATTCTATATTTCCCAATACGAAACATAATTATTTACCGAATCTGTATATGATGTTTAGTATAGCACTCCTTACTTACGTATTGCTATTTGTATTTTATCGTCTGATATCAACCCACTGCGCTATGAAATACCAACGTGCGTGTCACAAATCAAAGTCTTAATCTGGATCCATACATTTTTTATAATAATTCATGAATTATGCTTGATAGTACCAAATACAGTTAATAAAAACCCACCACAATTGTAATCCAATTCAAAAGAATCATTTTGGAAAAGTAGTAAGAAAGACATAATATTTTATTGGTCCTTGCCTCGATAAAATAAAGTCAAGGAAACAAAAAATGTGATTCCGTACCCTCGAGAAGTGCGAATCTGGTTGTTCTTAGAAACAAATATTTGTAGCTCCTTGTGACGTGTTTCTTCACCTCACTCCGGCTCTTATCAACTAGACACGTCACTTTGGACACCCTCGATGCAAAATTTTCAAATCAATGCTCGGGCGCCAGATTTTTTACGTGGTTTGCTCCACGGCCCCTTGACCCTTAGAGTCAAGAGTTCCAGATAGCCTCAGATGGAGGTTACGGAAAATTCCAGGGGTCGAACTATGAATGACGGTAGAGACTAAGTAGTGGTATACTTATTTTTTTTTTTCTTACCACAAATAAATTACCTATCATTACCTTTTGAAACCAATATGACAACTACCGTTGTAAAATAAAATAACCATTAACTGTAGGATCGAAATACTAGAAAAATTATCAATAAAACTACGGTAATTCAATGGAGGTTTGTATTCTAATCCAAAATTATAATCGGTTAACAGCAACAAAAAAAAAAACCTTTTCCGTACCTGCTAATAATGCTAGCAAGAAGACGGGCACTCAAACAAAAAAATTATATACACCAGATATAAAAGAGATAGTATAGAAAACAATTTAATTATAATGCAAATCACAAAAAAAAAACAATATGGTTTATTCGGACTCAGTGGTTTTACAAAATGTGCTATTGTATTCAATATTACTAAATATGTCACGGTGCTAGGCAGTGGTTCGACAAATTTTGAAAAACTTAAATTTCAGTAAAAATTATGAAGATAAGAATATCAACAAGACCCGAGACAGTCGGCGATCGGTTGATATTCTAGTCCGAATTTAATTCCCGTACGAGACTTTTGAATCGTCCGGCAATCAAATATTGTTCCTAAAACCAGGAGTTACTACTATCAACCAATTTGAACGGCGGAGAGACAAAGAAAAGAATCTCAGTAAGACCCGAGGCAGTCGGCGATTCACTGAGATTCCTATTACCAAAATAAATTTAAATAACCGAACGAAACTTTTGGATCGCCCGGTATTCAAATATTGTTTCCGAAAACTAATAAACTCTATCAACAGAATTAAACAGCGGAAACAAAAAAAGAAATTTCTGAAAACTAATAAAACCTTTCAACAACGGAAAGAGAAAGAAATCTCAGCAAGACCCGAGAAAGTCGGCGATTCACTGAGATTCCT
>CAJUYG010000309.1:78340-88479 GCA_910591675.1 Galerucella calmariensis
CGATTCACTGAGATTCCTGATACAAAAATAAATCCAATTCCTGAACGAAAAGTCCAGCAATTAAATATTATTTCTGGAAACCGGGAGATCCTATAATCACAAAACAAACGGAAGAATGGTCCAAATATGAATTTTCAACTGAACGATAAAAATAATTTATTCAACGGACAAATACGAATTATAAAATAAGAAAACCACTGAGTATAGTATAAATGTCGGTAACAATTTTCTCCTGAATACGATAAATTCAATTTTCAAGTAAATTAATTAAATAAATTTTCATACGGAAATAATACGGAGTCAAATGAAATTTTACCTTTTTTAAGCGATATCGGTTTTAAACACAAAACTTTCGTAAACGGTACGTAGGTACTTTCGGACTAAATCACCAAGTAGCAACGAGAGCCCCTCCAAAACTGTCGTCTTCCTATTTATGCCGTATTTCCCACTAATCGTTTCTAAAATAAAAAATTTTTTTGAAAAAAAACGGAACTAGATTTAATTATTTTATTCCAACACCTATGGATATACTGAACGGCCCGAAAGATTTAATCAAGTAAAATTAAAATACATGTATACCGGATGTCCGAAATATTTTAAATGAAGGTAAAATTTATATTGACTACCTTACAACATTAACAAAACTAAAGTAAGTGAGTAAAGAGGGAGCAGTATTTTACATCTTAAAAAAAATTAATCCCCTAATATTATACCGGAGCAAGAAAATAACAGAAATAATTCAAATCCCTATTTAACCTAAAAAAAAATTAACTTCGTTACATCCTTACGGAAATTGATATGCGTCTCGATAAGGTCGAAGCAATTTAAAACTGCCATCCTTTCACTTCTTGTAAGTGACCGATGATAAAAATGATTAACTGTGCTGCTTCACATAGACCAGTCACTACGGTCACTACACCAGTAGTCTGAGAGCGAAATCGGTGTGGCAAAGTTTTTAATTTTTATTGAGTCGAGATAGTATTTCACGAGTATTCGATAAATTACAGGTTGGATCTTATCTTATTTCATATCCTATAGTAGGTATTAGGTTGCCTCGTCAAAAAAATATCATACTTATGGCTGCTTAAATATTAAGTGCAAGCAGAGAGACTAACAAAGAAACGTTGCGAGCGCCACAAGTGATAGACAGGGATGCAGAGAGAGAGTCGACGAAATACTCCAAGTAGCCTAGTCAAAGTACACATAAAACTTCACAAAAAATACAAAAAAACTTGAAAGTTCAAAATTGAGTATGTAAAAGGGTTGTGTCCAACATGAGAAAAACTTTACGATGCTAGGCATGTAATTTTCCGGAAAATCGTTGAGTGAATTTTTTTTGTTTGGTTTTTTCATGCTAATTGCCTTAATAATGAAAATACAGGAAAATGTTCAAATCAAAATAAATCAAAATAATAATTGTCTATTATTTAAAAAATCTGATATTTATAGAAAAACTGTGTAGTAGTTTTGAAAGTAGACACTTCGAAGTGTTTAGTGGTGAAGTTTCATCAAATTATATTAATTTCAAAAAAAGATATAATTGATTGTCTAAAAAAGGTCTGAAAAAAACAAGTAAAATTAAGCATGCAAAAAAAATAGATTTTCAAGAAGCATTTGTTTAAAATTCGAAATATTGATGGCTTTGCTTTTATAATGATAATGTTTTATGCTCATTTGCATTGCTAAATCTAGAAGGAATTATCGATGAAATACGTATTGATCAAATACGAATTATAGGTAATTGTTTTTTGACTTTTTAGCTCTAGTTTTTCATAAAGAAACTGATTTTACAGTTAGAAAATCTACTTTTCCAAATTTGAAAGTATTTTTATCTGAAAGCTGACATCTTTCTCTACATTTTACAAATGTTTATTTATTTTTTCAGAATGTTAGAAGCTCAAAAATATTAACTTTTAAGTGGGATGGTTAATAAATTTGGTTCCTGGGCCGTTCGCGCGACTTTCATATGATTTATCATTATCGTAAGATTAAAAACATGAAAATTGATGTTCAAGAATACTACTAGGAAAATCTCGTATATTTTGAAAAATATTGCAGATACAAAAAAAATGTTCAAACAAATTTTGTAGATAAATGTATTAGCTACAATTTTTGATACAAATATTTTCCTATAATTGCATTATTTAAACAATTAGAGTGAAAAAACAAAAACACAAAAATTTACTCAACGATTTTCCGGAATATTACATGCCTAGCATCGTAAAGTTTTTTTCATGTTAATCACAACCCTTTTAAATACTCAATTTTGAATTTTCAAGTTTTTTGCATCTTTTGTGGCATTTTACGGATATTTGTACTTTGACTAGTCCTTTTCACTTTCTCTATTATAATACGTATGAAACAAAAAATCTTTAGATCTGGACAAGACGTAAATTAAGACATTGAAACTTAAGTTGTCAGAATAATTTTGAACTGTCTCAAAAATACTAACCGAATATAGTTTGCAAGTTTATATCGTTTGCAGCAATCGGAGGAAAAAACATATCCAAAAAGAATGGTCGACGAAGGCCAGCGTTTTTTTCTCTGTTCACGATACATCTGCATTGCCTGTTCGTTCTCTAACTGAATTTAAGTTGGTACGAAGTGCTATATAACAAAAAATATATTAAAAGAAAGAACGAACATTTTCGAAAATTTTAGGTGAGAGAAGAAATGTAGAAAGCTCTGAATGTGCGCTCTCAAAAGCCTTGATTATCTATGTCCATGTTACTTTTTATATAGAGATAGGGGAATGCTTTACGCACGATACCCGACTGGTGTTTTGTCGCCGGGCCTGTGTGGGACTCAAGTACTTTTCTGAGTGCCCATACCCACTAAACCCCCTTCCTCTCTTCGTGATTGTTTCCTACCAGGAACCACCTCTCGGTATGACATCTGGCAGGTCACGGTTTTAAATATACATTCCTTTTTCAATTTGTTTCACGTTCTTCTCTTTCTTCTTCTGTCATTATTTTTTTTATCATTTTGTGGTATATATTCCACCTTTCTTCATCTCTGCACATTTCCTCCACCAAGTTTCCGACTTCGATGACCACCCCACAGCTTTTTACTTCCGCTTCTTGCCTCTCTCGTAACCACCTTGGTCTCACAAAAATTGTGTGTTCCGCGATGTCACTATTTTCTGCGCAATATCGGCAGTTTTCTTCAGTCTTCCCGATTCTCTATGTATACTGTCTGAAGGATCCGTGCCCCGACAGCACCTGAGTGAGGTAGTAGTTTATCTTTTTATTCTTACACTTTATCCATTGTCTTATATCTGGGATTAGTTTATTTGTCCATTGTGCCTTGTTTTCACATTCCTGCCACATGTTCTGCCATTCTTCGAGCGTTCTGTTTTCTTCTTCCCTTATGTTTCCCGTTGTTATTAGTGTCTCTAATTTCTCCAGCCTTGCTTTCTCCTTTATCTTGAGTTCTATGGGTACAATCCCAGCGATTACTTGTACAGCCTCCGAAGAGATCGTCCTGTATCCCGATATTACTCTCACTAATATTTTTCTCTCCACCCTTATTATACCTTCAAATTGTGTTTTCGGATCTGTAGAATGTCTACCCTGCATAGCTAATTATGGATTTTATAATACCATAGAGCAGCCTTCTTTTTTCATATGCAGGTCCATGTTACTGGAGAGGCTATACTAAACTGTAAATTGAAGCCCTTTTGGCTCCAAATTATGATTTAATAATTGAAAGTTCTTGCTGCACAATGAATAAACTGGCTCGGTATTTTTGTTAAACGCAGAAATTGGGTTATAAGCAGTTAAGCAGTAGGTACGTAAATACAGACACATAACTACTGAGTTTCATTTTTATTTTGGATTTCCTATGATATAATTTACAAAAATAAGAAAAACTGTCTGTTTACTGGACTAAATAATTATATTTAGCCTTGTGCATTAAAAAGTTCATTTATAAAGTAAAGTGAACGTTTTCATAAACTCTGATATTGTCATATAAAACAAATGGCTCCATTAAGAAGGACGTATTTTACCCTGGAAGGTTCTTTTTATACAGACCTGGATAACTTTATGGCAACAGATATGAGAAGCATATTTTCAAGTTCTCCATTGTGTCAAAAACGTTTTTTAAAATAATGCGTAGTATCTTAAAGGAGTGGGAACGTATCTTCGAGTAAACTGGTTTATTAAATAAACCAACGATTCAGGAAATTATTTTTTTTTTGGCAATATTTCCAAGAAATACAGTTGAAAGCAAAAATATTAAGTACTTAAGTTGTTTAAGAATTCCATGGTTATCAAAAATGTAAAGATTGACTGATTTTGAATGTATTACAATAAGTTGCATTCAGGTGTAGAGCATGTAGCATTTTTTTAATAAAAAAAAATTTGATACTGTGAACTCAAATAACCTGATTTAGCATCAAGCGACCCATTCTAATACAAATTATTTCATTTCTAGTTAATCTTGATAACGGTAGCTGAAACGCTACCAAAACGTCGAAATAAAAAATAAAAGGCTTTATTGTGGTTTGATTCCCAAAAAAATAAGAGAAAAAACAAATATAACTCTCCAACGCCTCCATTTAGGTTTTTTTAACTTTTCTTCAGCAATTTTTCTAGTTTCCACACGTATTTGCTCTGCCTTTTAAGGTATTCGAAATCGTGAAACATCTCCCGGGATTAGTAAATCTAGTTAATTAGTTTGAATAAACTTGAGCGCCCTGATTATCCCATCGCTTCAAGTAACTCCGTCCCCCTCCATGCACTCTAACAAATATATGACTTCACTAATATATATAAATACTCCTTAGCAGGATGCTAATTGTTCTAAGGGTACTAATTTAATATTATTGAATTCATGCTAAAAATTATAACTGTTTCATCCGCCAGGGTTATGTCTGTAATTTATTTTTTCCTCTTCTAGCTGTGAAGTTGACAATTATTGCTTCTTCTATCCAACGGAGAAGTTGAACTTCTCTATTATGATTAATAATGTTTATATTATTAACCTAGGTCAAATATTCTGAGAATTCAGGGAGAGTAGTTCAACCAAAACTTGTGCAACATAATTTTGTTTACCCAGGAGATTGTCTTTAACGTATTTGCTGCTTGAAATTACCTATCAAGATAAAATTATTTAAATAAGAGTGCCATTAATTTAAAATTCGCAATCAATCAAAAATGACTGATGACATAACTAGTACGTTCATAATATGTAAGGTTTGTTCCAATAACCACCTTCTGATTAGTACGTGAACGTTCGTAAACTTATTTATGTACGAATCAAACGTTAGAGAACATGTACGTGAATTAATCCATGAACATCATACTCTATGTATTGTTGGAACGATTCTATGATCCATTTTTAAACTGTTACCACTTTCAGGAACTTTATTACAACCCTATACGTTCACGTCTTATTTATGTATGATTTATGTTTATTTACCATTAATACCTAACCTTTAGGGCGAGTTGTATCAAACACTTTAACTCGGTTTAATGATAACTGATGTTTAGACTGTGGCTGATTGATGTATTTATTATCAACAATTACATCAGTCATCATTAAATCGAGTTTAGGTGTTTGATACTGTTTGATACAACTCGCCCTAAAACATCAACTGACAGTTTGGACGAACGGTTCTACATCCACGTTCATGAACGTGTCCAGTTTTTGTTGAAATGCATTTTTATCAGTCCGTGGAATTGTCGGAACTTGTTGGAACAGAAATTTTGTTATGCGCATGATCGTGACATGTACGCATCATTTCGCTTAGTTGGAACAAACCTATAATATCGAAAACTGACAATGTCCACACAACCTTGATGAGCCCGTCCCAACCAGGATGTTACCCTCTAAGCGAGGTACATCTCCGGAGAGGATTTCCACCACTTCCCCCCATCTTATCCGATGGGTCTCATCATCGTAGTTCGCGTTTCGGCGTACAGCTCGTCCCTAGCTAAAAGGGCTAGCAGCTGGGGGCGAGCCGTCTTCTCTTTGGCCGTGTAACCTCGGTGGTTTTTTCTTCGACGGTCTTCCGTTGTGTGTGTTTGCGCTGCCTCTACTACGTCCTCAGCCGGCAATTTCGGCCTGAAAACACCTTTATAGAGTGTGTCTTCTTTCCTTCCGATCTCTTACAAGCGACTTTAAGCCATTAGCTGAGCTAATAGCTTTGTCACCTGTTCGAGGATCTGTTGTTTTGTTGTTGTCGTCGTTGTTGTTTTCTTGTTAGCTGCGGCTTGGGCATAGCTGACTCCTGTCTTCTTTACTGCTGTTGCTGTTGTCCTTGTCTTCTGGTTGCTTGGAGCTTTTGGGCATCCTTTGTAGTTTGCCGGGTGTTCTCCCTGGCAGTTTGCGCAGGTGGCCGGCTTGGTCTTCGGTCGTGGGCAGTCGTTGGATCGGTGTGGTCCTCCGCACTTCACGCATTTCGTGTTTACGCTACACGTCGTCTGTCCGTGGTGGAAGCCTTGGCAGTTGTAGCACTGCGTCGGCCCTTTTCTCTTCTTTGTTCTTCCCACCTAATCCTCACGTTCTGGATGTGTTGGATTTTCCGGATTTTTTCTTTTTCTTCAGGCTCCAGCTCCACCAGGTAGATAGGTAGCGGTCTCCTCTCTCCGAATCTGGAATGAAGTTGGGTTAGTCGTTTTATACTTACCCCTTGTCTCTCGATTTCTTCCTTGATTTCCTTGATGTCTTCGCAGTGCGTTAGACCTCGGATGACGATCCTTGCCGTCCTTTCTTCTTGTGGCATTTGTCAGTCAGACGACAGGGTAAACGCTTCTCGTGGTTCGTTTGAATTGTTTTCAATTTTTGTCTTAAATTTGGCTAGTAGTGGAAAAACATTGTATATACACCATGGTGGTGAAGACATTTATAAACCTCGCACCTCATTCCGCTCTGGGCAAAGCCCTTCGCTAGATAATTTTGGTGCTCGGTCAATAATAATGACCTTCTTAACCTTGGTGTATAGTATAGGTACTATTTTCGCCTACCTTAATGGAAAATAATTTTTTCAAACGAGAGATATTTTGATCTTTCGTTTTCCTCAAACGCTGTTATTAAATACCAAAACGAAGATTACACTAGGTTAATTCACGTCTGCGTTGACTTTTGAGTTCTATCAACACAAGTTCATATGCATGTATGATTGACATGGAAGGATGAACATACGGATTGGAATTCTGAATATATTCACATTGTTCACATATGTCTCGAGGTATGTACTCATATTTTGAATAGGAAATGATATCAGTATAAATTTTAATCAATTTTAGATCATATATTCCAATTATGTAGTATATAAAATTGAGGTATTCCATTCATGTTATCAAAATATTTCATTAAATACAAAGGACGCAAGAGAACTCAGCTCGAAAAGAAAGTATTTCCCAAAACTCCAGATTTATATAAAAAATTTATTATATTCTGAAAAATTAATTCCAGTTCAATGTGAACTTTTGATAAATAATTACCCGGTATCTGAGATTTGACATACAAAATTTAAAAGTACCTAACTTTGTTTTTGGTATCCGTAATGAATGGTTTATTAAAGTCCGTAAAAAGTAAGTGAGACTTAGGGGAGAGAAAGCTCATAAATTTAGCAGCGTAACCCTTCTATAAAATTGGAAAATTCTAGTAAGCTAAAAATAACTATATATAAATATTAAATTGTATTATTTTCCAAATTATGGTTGTTATCACAAGCTTTATTCTTCCTGCTATACGAGGTACGTAATACGTTAAGCAAAATAAATAACGTAAGGAAATGTAATCTAATTGTACAGTCAGGAAATATTAAACTTTTATGAGCCCTGTTGTGAAACACAAATTGGTTTACTGACAATAGACCCGTTCATCCCAAAAGAACGTTTTTTCATGCCTAACGCATCGAGTGGGAATATCAAACCTGTGGGACATTATTGCAATTGAGATAAAGGGAATGCTTTCGATACCCCTCTCAATTCCATAAAACGATGTCTTGGTAATAAAAATTTTAATACTACACTTCATAAAACGAATAAAAATGAAATATTTACAAAATTCTAATAATTGAGAGTCGCCCTAAAGTTTAATAAATAAAGAGAAACAATAAACGTATCCATTTTTTTTCTTTAAGTTGTTGGTACTGGCAGAACCAACAACTCATTTATTTTTTTCATGTAAATTTTGGACCGGAGAAAATGTCCACCCCAAAATATACATACATACAAACTTGAACTATAGTCTAACAAACAATTGGAGAAGGTGATTCATATGCATGATCATATGCATTTTGCAATAATAAAGCACGTGAATAGCTCTTAGTCACCTTCTCCAATTGTTTGTTAGACTATATCAAGTAAACGTAAAACTTCCATCTGGTCTGTCCATTATTTTAGAGGACTAAGATATTTCTATGTGAACAACAATCGTACCAACAGTGGTAGTCTCAAACTACTTTATCATTTTGTTTAAATTTCACTCTGCAGCTGCTACTTTAAAAACTTAGAAGACTCAGCGACAACCTTGTCATACTGAAACTCTTTCGTTTACATTTGCGACATAGTTTCAGATTCGTTCTCAGTATTGGAAGAATTAAAAAGCATTCTACGCACATTGTATAAATATATAAACCACAATCTTTATCGAAAATTTTTGCCGATGCTGTACGTAAACTTAGAACTAAACCACTAACAACAATCAACCACACTGGCCTCTTTTCAAACCCTCTTCGAACATTGCGGATGAGCCATGAGTAGAATGTTTTGCACGAAATCCTGCGGAGAATGGATAATAGGTCATCAAAGGAGATCCCCTCCACAAATATTAACACAAGAATACTTGTACGCTTCACAATATACAGGGAAGCTTTCAATAAAAGTCCGCCATACATATAAACACAAATACGTTTCCCTTGTTCTATTACACAACCAGTGTTACGGTATACAGTCATTGATGATGTTGATACTTACCGTTATAACTTCGTGGCATCGTAAAATATTTCATGACAGAGGAGGTACATGAATTAATGCGTAATTTGGTAAATTGACCTTTTTCCTGAGTGCAATAAAAGTCGTCATCCATTTAATCTGGGTATTTGATGGAAGGTAGATTTAACAGAATGTACATCGTTTTAGCTTGTCAAAGCTTTGTTGTCGTGAGTACAGTTGACTGACAAAATGGTGGATATAGCAGCATCCCAATAAATGAAACATGATGGAAACATGGAACGGTAAAGGAAGACTATCGACAATTTCACATTTAAACTAGTGACGTATCTGCATTATAAGTTGCATAATTTTAGTGAATATTTATTTTCATTATGTTCATCTAAAGACTATAACAATAATAATGATAATAATAATAATATTTATTGCTTATAAAAACAAAAGTTTTACAGCAAGGATTTGGAAGTACAAAAAAAATTGACTTATAGAAAGAAAAAAAAAATGCTTAATATAAAGTGTGCCCTATAAAATGTAAGAAAAAGCCGAACTTATATAAACAAAAAGGAACCTAAAACTAGTACACGTTAAAAAAAAATAATTATTGATAATAAAGTAATGTTTCATTCGTTTAGAATAAAAATGCTCTTAATTTTAAAATATTCAATATATAAAACGATATGCTTTTTGCCGAGGTTACATTTAGGTTTTCTAATTGAAAAACTAGACTTCCCAAATTAGATACAGTTGCGCAATTATTAGGTTTCATAGTTGTGAAAATCGGACAGTCAAAAAGAAAACGTTCAATCGTCTCAAACTCAAGCATATAGTACATATTTCATTTGGGTTAATAAGGTACGAAACTCCATTCAGTGTAAATTTTAAGCGATACTTGTTAGCAAGTCTTAATTGAGCTATGGTGCGAGTGACCTGGATAGGAAGTTTTGAAGAAAGATAATTCTTAGGGCTTTTGGAAAAAGGAAAGTTGGTGTATAAGCAGTAAAAAGTAGAGCTGGAGACTGCTTCACAGTCTACTTTAAAAAGTTTGTCATATAAGCTTGCCAGAAGCTTTTTTTTTGATTATTTAAAGGTATTAACTGAAAGATTTTCCCAAACATCAGCTGCATCAACAAAATAAAAAAGATTCCTGACTTATAAAGCCCAGTTAAATTTTTCGTCACAAGACAGCAAATGTCTTTGCTGGTTAAAACATATTTTGGGCAATCTGTTATCTTC
>CAJUYG010000309.1:104738-148076 GCA_910591675.1 Galerucella calmariensis
ACACAGAATACAACTATGTTTTCATTGACTTTATAGTCATGTGTACTCAGCTATAAAGATATTCACCATATCGAAACTAGACCATAAAACTAAAGTCAAAATGCCTGCCAAAGCTGTAGGCCATAGAGGATATTTCTCTATACTGCAGGCTATTCTTCTTTCTATTTTTCTCATTTTTTTTAAATGAAACTTTTTTTATTATTAATTTACTGTAGTACATGCCTACAGGATGATTAAATACTTGTAATTTATTCATCTTTTTATCAATGGTTCGGTACACTTCAGTATGTATCCATAAATAAAAATGTGATTATAATTTCGTTCACTATCCCTATTCTGCTGAGTACTCTACCCTCGGGACCCTGTTTCTGAAAAACTGGTCATAGTAAGATTATGAAATCTTTTCAGCTCATTTACTATTTTAAGCTTATTACATGACAATATAAATTAAACTGATGACGGATCTAATTATAAAATACAAGGTGATTCGGAAAAAGTGTAATTTCTCTAATTTTTGTCGGTTTAATAACAGGATCTATGTGCAAATCACCCAGTATTTTGAAAAAAGTACTAATATCTAGGTAACCAATACGTTTTAAACATCAAAAATTAATTTTGAAATACATACCTATCTTCTGTATGTTCCTTGTGGTATATTATTCATTCTTTTTTTAATTTCTTGGGGAATTAAACCACAATATTTTTAAATTCTTCATTTCAACGTTTTTTGGTCTAGTTGTCAAATTTTTTCTGTTGTGTCAGTTAGGGATAAAAATTAATTTCTACTTATTTTTTCTTGACAACGGTAGCTGGAACGCTACCGAAACGTTGAAATAAAGAATTTAAAAATATTGTGGTTTAATTTCCCAAGAAATTAAAAAAAGAATTTAAAATACATGTTGTAACTTATTTTTTTCATATAGAAAAAAACTAATTTCAGGTTGCATTAAGAATCACCTTGTATGGAATACTTCTAGAACTAGTATATTTGATGCCAGAACATTCAATATGAAGTAACTTTTCATTTCTGAGCTTGTTTTCATTCAATATAAAAATTTCTTAGAATTCCAAAAATTCGTCCTTGTATAATTGAGTCCAACCCTGGATATTTTAACCTTTTGAACTATTTAAGTGTAAGTTTACGATGAACTAGAACATATTAATGGTACTATCAATTAAAAATGCATATTTATTTGTTAATAATAAAATTACGTGGTTACGAAAAACAAGGATTTTTCAACTTTAATACCCTGTATATCGGAAACTAGTCATAGGATTGAATTGGTCCCATGGACACTTTTGGTCAAGAAGTCGAGTACAACATCATATCCAAAGTTTATAACATTTGACGGAACGCCACTTTGTCATAAGAAAAGCGCGGGGTCCTTTATGTATTTACTCATAAAAATTTTATAATTTCTGCTCCTATTTTTGAGTTGAATGTAATTTTATACAATAAACAACTTATCAACATAATTTCATGCCAACAGCTGGAAAAAAATTACAGCGTGGCAACGATGTTTTGTTATTGCAAACTTATCGTAAATGAACTGTATCAAATATTGGAAGTAGAAGAGGCGGGATTTCTTACAGTGGTTCTGAATCCAGCTGTTCAGCTAAATACTTGATATTTATTCAATCTTTTGTTGATAAACCATTTAGATCGGAGAAAACATGAAATCCCTAAGTTCCGTTTCTCATTGTTTGTATGTGTATGGGAACCGCCCAGTTAGTAACCAAAGATATATACGGACCATACGCACAAAACAATTAAAACAATGTTTACAAAGATAACTTTTTTGTATAAGAAAAGTTAGTATCATCCCTAGGGTAAAATATATCCACAAACTTTTCCAACACAACAAATTCATTTACGTGCGTGAAGTTTGTACCAATGCAATGTAAATAGACTAAACTAGTCGGACGACTTTTTATTCATTCCAATACTGTTTCCATAACATACGAGCATGCTCTACGATTCACCCATTGCAGGATACAGAAAAGGACCAGAAGCAATTCCAGCTCAAAAGCATTTAATTACGTTTGTTTTGCTGCAATTAATTCAATACTACTACATATACCCAAGCCACCATTTTGGAAATTAATCGGTTCCAAGGAAAGCTCAATAGATGTTTGGAAATGGGATTTATTTAAATACAAATCATTAAGCAACTTTATAATTATCCGTGCCTAATATTTAAACCGATTTTGAGTATAGAGCATCAAGAAAATATGTAAATTCAGTTTTCTTCGATGGTCCAATTAAATACCTCATTAGTCTAATTGTTATAACTATTAATTCACGTCAACAGCAGAGGCTTATAGTTTTGGCCTCCCAAACCTTGTGATGTTTATCATGATTAATTTATCGAAAGAAATTAATTTTGCCAACTTGTCATAAATTACCTCAAGCTTTACGAGTAAAACATTTTGATGAATCTAATCAGTAACGGAAGTTTGTGTCATGATTTTAAATTAAGGCTTCGAACCCCCATCGATGGGATTTAACGGTCTACAAAGTGATGGCTGAATAAAGCTTGGCTGTTAAAATATTAATTGATAATTATAACTTGGTCATACAAGTGTGAAAACTTCACGTTGGTAAACTTGTAATAAATAAACTATTGATACTCGTACGTTGTGCCAACTGGTATCTCAACTATTGCCAAATGAATGAATAACTCTACGCTGTTGATTTTCTTTTCGTTTTTTGGATTTTCCTGTAGTGAAAAAAATCAATTTAACCGTTTTGCGCTCTACCATCGTTTTCACATCAGTGAGTTAAAATGAAGTTATATCAATCAAAATTGGAGATGTGACAATGTCGAATTCGTTATTTGGAAATGCACATTTGACTTACTACATCGTTATTATTAATGAGTTTTTATTAATTTCAATAAACATAGGAACAAACGACACATTTATTAGCAGAGAAGGTACTTATAGCAAAATTGGAAGGACTATTTTGTTCGATTCTTTTATTTATCATAAAAACAACAATCAAAATGATGTTATTATACTTATTAAAAATAAACAGTACACTACTATCTAGCATTTGACAGGTATTAGCTAAGCTGAACTAAACGAAATTCCAGGAATGGCTTTAGAAAAATTAAGGAGTAGCCAATGAAAACGACATAAACGACAATATCTTGTTGCATAGCTTCTTCTTTTCATACTTTGTTATAAATTTATGTTAAAACCTCCAATCCTGTTTCCCTAATATTCTTCATAATTTCAGTTCTGATTTGATGTTATAAATTACCAGTCATAATACCTTATCAGCTATTTTGAATATCAAATAAAAGTGGATTGATCTAAAATACAAGGAACTCTAAAAATCATTATTTTCTATTATCCCAGATTGCCCCCATTTTCAATTTTCTGATATGAGCAAAAGTTATCCTAGCACAATTTCTAGAATTGAATTAAATCATGACTGCTTCTCAGCGCATCTTCATAGACTTAATATAGTTGTTTTACCATATTGTTCGTGCAATAATGACAAAATTGCCGATCTAAATCAACCGTTTTTCGAATGCCCCAGCTATTTTTAGACTATTTAACAATTTATAGTTGATTTAAAAGTAAATGGATTCCAGCTACCTCAGTAATATCAACAAATTTATTTTGGACTCTGAAATAAGATACTTAAAAAGAACCAATATAGAAATATAAGAACAGATTCCTTTAAATTCCCTCAAGATCTAAAATAGTATGTGGCAGATGCAAAAGCTGATGCCATCCCTCCCAATACACACACATACAACTGAAAAGAGTTATATTGCAGCATCAACCATTGAACTTAATTCGTACCTACCCGAGTTCACAAATATAGTATAGACTCATTCATGATGCAAAAAACTGAGCGATAATGTTATTTATAAGC
The DNA here is from genome assembly GCA_910591675.1 of Galerucella calmariensis. Classification (NCBI taxonomy): domain Eukaryota; kingdom Metazoa; phylum Arthropoda; class Insecta; order Coleoptera; family Chrysomelidae; genus Galerucella; species Galerucella calmariensis. Next base: position 108,628 of record CAJUYG010000309.1, read on the forward strand.
TGTTAAAAATTTACCAAAGGGGTAATTCGGTAATTATAAATGAAAAACAAATTTTAATTCCCGTACAGTTCGTTAATGGAAAAATTTATGCGAACTACTATAATCATTTTTAGTTTCTCTGAGACACCAAGAATTTCAACTCCGCTTCTTGTTATTAAAATTCAATAGAATATCTTCGATCGTGGAATATGTTAATATCACATACCCTAGGTTAGGTGTTCCCAAACTTTTAAGATAATGGAACACCATCCAAATTTCCACAAAGTGAAACGCGGTGATTTTTTAACGTTGTCCACTTTGGGAATAATAACAATAATGTATCTTTCTGTAAATTAATCCTGACGATGCAAAAGCAAATTCTGAAGCCGATCAAGTAATAAATGTTAAATAATACGAAGAGAGGAATCAACGTAACCTTTATCAAAAGAAACGAAACCATACTATGAGTAAAATATATTTTTTAAACTGTTCCCTTTTACAATACTATTGTGATGCTCTTTTCAAACTAGTTAAATGTCAGTCCTAATTATGGATTACTAAATCACGTGACATATTAGCTACAAAGGACGTAAAATGCTAATTATTCCAACTCTGTCCTTTCAAAACGTCGGAAGTTATTACCCTTATAATTTTTATAAATCATCCAATTGGCTGCATCCTGTTACAATGTAGGTACAAGATGTGCGGCGTTGTTGGTAAGTTTTTAATAATTCTTTTTTCAATTTTCCATTAGGACAATAGTTCAGTTGAATAAGCAAAAATGCTATTTTCAATAATCTCAGACATAAATATAAAATCGATTTAAAAATCAGTAGTTGTTAAATTTATGACTCTAAAGAATGGAATTATTGGGACTATATATGGAGAAAGGACACCATGCACTCCAATTTCTTGTCATGACAGATTGATTGATTAGTTCAGCACAATTAATCAGAGGTTAGAAAGCGTCAGCACCTCAGCCTTGAGGCTTTGTGTGCTCTGTGTTGTATCCTTTATGTGAAGAGACCAGTGGCCCATTTTATAGGTCCTACTTGAAGAAATCCTTCCGGGAGTCTTATCTTCAATGAAGCAGGTGTGATGCCTTTTGGGTCGAAATATAAAGTTATTAATTATTTAAATTATTATTATAAAATATTTATAATTAAAAGACATGAATTCCCTTGAAGCTAATTTCAATAAATCACGAATCGTTACATAAATATGAAGTAGGAAGGTTGCACGTACGAAGTCAAGTTCAGAGCGTGAAATAAACATAAATAGTATTATTTATATTTACTTACGATGAACTTGACTCGTCGTATAAATATGCTAACTATAGTGTTTTAAGGGGCATTCTAATTATCGATTCTCATTATAATTATGATTACCATTACTATTAATATTAGTGTTAGTAATAAGTAGTTTAATGTATAATAGTGAGTTAAAGTAATAAACAGAACGTGTCCCAGTGCTACAGGTACTTTTTTTATTCCTCTAAGATGACCCACCGAGTGACCAGCAACACCACTTATTCAGAGGCCCTTCCACACCTATAATCTACCAAGTATCCATCGACGATACATTCATTACACAGGGCTTCACATGCACAAGATAATGTGTAATGGAAAAGGATTCCATGTACAACCTGTCTATATATGCCAATTGCATGCGTGTACTTCCTTAGGGAAGTATATGCATACAAATTGTGATGGATGGTAGTAAAATACGATATGACTTGCCAAAAACATTTCTTTTCTAGTTTATTTATCTTTCAATCTTTTTATCACCTTTTGTAATTGGAAAAGCTCTGGTTCTTTTAAACTCAATCCAAGGTTCATATTAGCTGTAGTATCAACCACTATTGCAATAACCACCCCCTGCTCATTTTTAATAATGAACAAATTTTATCCACGACCATCTTTAGTAAGTCATTCACGAACCAAAAAAAATGTGTGAGATAATACATTATACATACGTTAAAAAGCGTGCGTAAATGAACATCGCTTTTTATATGGGACTTTCATTATAACACCCAAAAGCGTGCGTAAATGACCAATGCTTTTTAAATGGGGTTTTGATTTTAACACTGTTTTTACGTAATTATCTAGTTGCCTTGAATTTAGTCGTTTGTTGTATAAACTTTTGTGTTGTCAGTTAATTTGACAGAAGTGTCAGACATAGTGAAAAATATTTTCTGTTATATTTAAAAAATTTTCTATACTATACTATAAGCTGTTAATTAAATGCCAATTATTTTTAGTTTCATAAGAATACTACATAATTATAAAACTGGTTTTCATTATAAAACTGAAAAATTGACTTTTAAATACTCAAGTCGGCAGACCCAATATTTTCTGTAGAAAGTTTGACAGTGTTTTATGACAGTTTGAATCTTTTGCGTCAGTTTTTTAAAGAAATCACGAGCACCAGACCAAAAATACTCAATGAACAAGGTAAATACATGTTAAAACTTATTAATTTTCAATTACAATAATTTATTACTAATTTCGTATAACAGTAACATACCTACATACACTTTATGCTATTGTATCAACCATGTGCCGTAGCACATTGAGGAAAGGCGCCGAATAAGATTGTTTTCGATCTGTACATGCCGGGCTCGAGTCCCGGTTAGTATATTTTTTTAAATCAAATTTCTTCGTCGAAAAAATAGTGTATGCAGCTCTCATGCAATGGTTATTAATACACTTGCATTAACCATACGAAACTCGCCTTTGGCTTGGTTGGCTCCCGGTTAATGCTTGTGTATTAATAACTATCATTACATGATCGTTGCATAATATACTATTAATTACACTTATTTTAAATGGAAGAACCTCTAGAAGAATGCATTTCTTCGGATTGCACACCACCTGAAATTAGAATTCGTTGTGTATATATTTGTTTTTGAACCCCTTCAGAGCACATTTTCTTATTTTTTCTTCATGTGGTCGTAGATAAAGTTTTGTTTGACACTTGTGCGTGAAGTACTTTTGCGCACTCGTTGCGAAAAAGGCACTCGCTACGTTCGTGCCGTGCATTTTCGCAACTCGTGCGCAAAAGTATAACTTCACGCTCTTGTATCATGAATAACTATAATATTTATAATTCCGTCTCCGAGTTTTTATTATCTATGATCATAAGTAACGCTTACAGTTTGACTACTGTCATTTATAAAAACTAAGATAAACTGGGCAAAATATACAATAGAGAGATAACATGATAAAATGAAAAAGGAGCTAACAGCCATAATTGGTGGAAGCATGGATACGAAAAACATTATCAATCATTTCAAAGACACTGATTTATTTAACTAGTAACAACCGACCTCGCCACTAATGACTTCAAGGAGTTGAAGCGGATTTAGAAAAAAAAAAGGTTCAAAATTATTCAGATACAAAATAAATTAATCTAGCTCAACTACTTCCTTCCTATCTCTATCTCTAAACGTCCTGCAAAACCATCAAATTCAAGACACCTTACGGCCGTAAACTTTAGGGTATTGAAATGACTGTTCTTAATTAAATGATTTAGTAACCAAACAACAAATTCACTCGCTGTATTAAGAAGACATTGTACAAGCGAAGACAATCATTGGATCCTTACCGTTTCCAAATTAAATTCGCGATATTAATATTTCTCTCAAATCCATTTCGTTAAAATGCTTATGTAAATTAATTACTGCCAGCTGAAAGGACGTTAAATTCAATTTTGAACACTTCTCTTGTACTAAATGGGTTGTTTTGTGTACTTACCCAAAATGTAAAGTGTAATAATTCCCTTTGAGAATATAGTCTTTAATCTTCCAGATCAAATATTATGCCAAATACAGTAACTGTTCGTATGTAAGTAAGAATATAAACCTTAGGTCAGAAGAAAATGGGGAGTAAATAGGAATTATAAATACAAGGTGAATCTTGTGTTCAATTTGAAAAGCTACTCTGAATCTGAACCAAATCAAAGGAGATAATATATTAACTGGTAGATTGATATCAGTAGTAGAAAAATCAGTTCTTGTCTTGGGTTTTCTTTCAAATGTGGGAAATAACGTCTATCAACAAAAAACAACATAATTGGTGCTTGTCAACAACTACCAAATGTCAAACATCAACTGTATCTAAACTGAATTTTTAAAGTGGATTAGTCTGGGAATTACCGAGAAAATTGTTGTTTCAATAAGAATGCCTTGCCGTGGTGGTTTCTGCTCTCGGCAATGAAGCACCACATTAGTTGACAGTTTCTCGTTAGTATAGAGAATTTGAACAAGGGTGAATTAATTAATCAAACTTAGCGAACATTTTTACCAACAACGACAGTCACCCAGGAAGAGGTTGATGCTTTGCGTAAGCTGATCCAAGATCATTGACATGTCGTGAAATAGGATCGTCATTTGGGCATTTAAAAGACCAGAATTTCATATCCAGAATTATCAGTAATAATATAACAAGAGAGTGAAAGTATATTGAAAATTATTTGACAGATTTTTTGAAAACTTGTTGCCGGGCAATAGTCATGAGAGCCCGCAGGGCTCGAGTGGCTATTTCCAATTATGTAATTATTTTAATAACTATCTGACACTTGCTAGGCAAATAAAAGCCACAGTGATTATTCCCGAGAATAATCACAAGACATTTATGCCCACTATAACAATGACATAATTGGTTTAAACTTACCCTTGTGACAAAAAAAGAAGATGACTAAAAACTGACGAAAGTTATCTGTTCTCGAAGGGTTTCGAAAAAGTTTCAAAAAACCAGCCCTCAACGACAAGTGATTCTGCAGCAACAGAATACAATTTCACACACAGAAAGATTAAAAATTCAGTTTTTATAACAAGAAAACATCTAATTGTAGGACCATTCTCTATACAGTGCCGACCTAAATCCTAACCACCTTTTTAATATTCCAAAAATCAAGAATGATGTTCCAGAAGATGCAGTCAAAGTCTCAAAAACTCTATTTTGAACTAACCAACAAGTGAGTTGAATAACTGCTTCCAGACTTGGATTCAAAGTATGGAAATATGCATTTTACTCAGTAGAAAATATATAATAGTGTTCAAAAGATATTCACTGGCTTTTTCTAGATCTATATGCGAAATATAAAAGGCTTTTCATGACCTACGACCAAAATATATCGCAAGAAATAAAATATTCTCAAATGAAAGACCCTGTATGGACGTCAACCCAGCACTGTAGTGGATCGCGTTTGATGCGATAATTACAGTCAAGCAGTGTCGAACATGGTTAGTGCTTGGATGGGTGACCATGCCAGGTAAAACCATCGTATAGGGCCCGTACAGCCTGCAGCGGACTAGAATATCACAGCTCGCTGGCATTATACCAATGAGCAAGACGTATAATCTAGATATGCCGTCTTTCGGAGGAGACGTAAAACTGAGGTCCCGAGTCCATGGATGTTGGGCTCGTTAAAGAACGCTACCACTGGTTGCAACACTAGTGGGTCCGCCAAAATTTCCGGTTAGGAAAAAAAAGACCCTGTATATTTTAACATTTTTGGATTTCGCAAATAATTTTAGTATTTAGGTGTAGGTTCAAAGACCTACCTGATATGACATCAATGTCAGTCAGATAAAAACTTGCGTGTGTAGTACCGTGATACAAGAAAAGGATATCGTGTTACTCAATGAAAACAGGAGGATGGTGAAATTGGTCGTAAAAGCACACTCGAGGGAGCGTTTCGTTGTGCATGTTTCCAGCTCATTCGATCGATATACCATGCTTATTAGGTGTCAAAGCAGCGAGCAAATCGTTCAAAAATAAAGATACGATACACTGGCACACTAGCAACAAAACTGAAGCGGCAGTTTCACATAGCACTATGTATTCGAATAAGTAATAAGCTTCGAAATTATCTATTGACATTTAAATTTTGTCACACTCTTTCAGAATTTGTTCAGTGATATCTTAATTAATTTGAATACATTATTCTGCTAGTTGTCGAAAGTAACCTATTCCCTTGACCTAATCTATCCTTGATTCCATACTTAGATCGTCCTTCACTTGCTATGATCATTTTGAGATAGGTATACTTAGTTTTTTTTTTCAATTCAATCATATTCCTCCTTTATGTTAAAAATTTCATGACGTTAGTCTTACTCTGATCAGTATATCATTTGGATAATTATCCTCTGTTGTTTTGTCATTCATCCTTTCTTTAAACACATCAATTCTTCTAGCTAGGTTCACCTCTGACCTGGTGAAAAATTTCATCAACCCTTTCCCTTCCCTCTCACAATCTTTTTTGATACAACAATTTCTTAAACTTTGAAAAATAACATTTATTCATAAAAGCATCTTTTATATGTACCGTGACATTTTAACTACTTTCTGCAAGTCGACATGAGTTTTTCCATGAATTCATGTTCAGCAGTACACAATTGTTATTATGCTCTCAATCTTTTTGCAATTCAACACTTTTATGCAAAATTCGTACACTACATACATTGAAGATCGCATGCAATAAATCTCTCGGCGCGTTATTACGAAGAAACTCAGTTTACAAAACTCTGCAATAGTTTTCATATCTCTGAGTAATCAAAAAAGGTCTCTGTATTCGGATAATATCCAACAACACACTCCCGCATGTCTCTCCAACCGTTTTATTTGTAATAAATCAACTGGAGCTCTAGTTATTTTTTAAATTTGTTTTTTTATGCCGTATCGTATGAAATTTTAATTAAATGGAAGATGGGAAAGATAATGAGAAATTTAGATTGTTTCCATCGAAGAACATTGATATTCAAGATTGGTCTGAGTGTTACAAAAGGTATCGTATTGTAGTTTGCAGGATTAAAATTAAATCAGCTTGGTACTAGTACGTCCCTTTATTATTATAGTTTAATACCTAGCATGTATCGTAATTGTTATAAGCCTAGAAATATCTCAAGCACACAGTTGGCAGTACCACACTATGACTTATAAGATTATGGAGCTAGATCTGACACCTTATCCTGATATTATCCTACACAGTTTATGCTTTTCTGGAGGTTTAAAACGAGATCTATTTAGTTTCTTACAACTATGACAAGATCATTAGTTTGGAATTTAGAGAGACTTGCAGATGTTATAAAATCGATTTAGCATTAAATATACTGCCCATTGAATGGTCTAATAATGCAACTGAAAATTCTGAACACCCTGTAAAGAGATATTTAGTACTCAATCGTGGAATACATTTAACGAATGTCCAACTATTTAGAGGTGAGAGAAAATTTGCTAGAATTTGTTATATAAATGGGTTATTAATTTTTTTCGAAATGTTCTTATTTTTAAGAAAGTCAGCATAACTCGGAACCCTCTGTATTTAGGTATAGGAAACCATCATGAAGGAGTATCATATTTTTTAGGGGCAATCAGAAAATACAATAAAATATAGGGTGTTCCATAAGGAAAATATAACTTTGATACGCCACACTTTATTGGAACACCCTGCATATTTTCAAATTATATTATAAGTTGGAGTAAAATTTGTGGTATAAGAAGATTTACCAAAAAATTTATATTATCTTCGATATTTGTCCGATCCCAGACTTTTGCCGAACTCTGTATATTTCTACACAGTCTGAATAAATTTGTAGAATGACGGTATCGACTTGAGTTGCAAAAATATGCTGATTTGAATATATAATATTTAATTGAAAATTCCACACCAATATTTGCACGCAATCGGAAATTTCTATTCTTAAACGTTGTCGTGTCAAGCAAAAAGATTTCCGGAAATTGTGTGCCTCTTGGATGCCTCCAGCTTGATTGCAGTGGAAATTTTTTGGCATGTGTCAGGTGTTATAAATAACTACTTTGCATATTGATTTTGCGTTTTTCCAATTTGTTTTATGTATTGAATTAATATCGAGTCATAGAAATAATACGGCTACACTTACATTTGGAGGGTCAAAATAAAGTGTTGTAAACTTCTCTACGAATGGTAACAGGTGACGTAATAGTAATAGATGACGTCACAGTGCCACTCTGGCCAATAATTTTAAATAGGACCTTATGGCAAGTGATATCTCGTTTGAAAGGTATTGTCTTGGCTACATAGCCATATTAATTTTGTTTGGGTGTGGAAGCATACATTTTCACAAGACAATAATTATTTCTTTTAAATAAAAGTTAATAGTATTTTGACATTGCTCTCGATGACAAATTAAGGTGAAGAGATCATTTGAAAATACAATACGGGATAGATTCTTGAAAGAAACGTCTGTCCTTACTAAATAATTATCAATCTTTGGAGCAAGTACCACAATCATCTATTCACACTGTTATGGGTTCCATCATAATCCTGTCCTATTATCCTGGGATTTTTTCTTGATGTGTAGCTGCATGAAATAATTTGAAACTGACATACAAACAGTTGAACGTTTGAATAAATCAAGCTTATCCAAAGCGAAAGACTTGTGACTGACTATTATCCTTTCTGGACCCAGAGTGTCACATTCAAAGCTGGCAACAGTGTAGTTGAAGAGAAATGTCCCTAGTGGGTTTAATGTTGTCTGCGGGTTGAGGATTTTTCTTGTAATTCTGGTCAGGTGCTTACCGATTTATGCGAATGAAATCAATATGCTTTATAAAACGTCATTCAGTTTTATTTTGGAAATCCCAAGTCGGCAATACAGTAAATATCCCCAGTGACAGCTCTTTTGCAATATACGGAGAAAATCAATGCCATGCATTATTCGGATAAAAAAAATTATTGGTGATTTTTTATTAAATCTCATTTTATATTTAAAGCCACTTATGGTATTTATTTTTGATTGCTACTTGAGTCGTATGCTTTCCCAAATTGGAAAAGGTAAATGACAAGACGTTATGACTAATCAAACTTGTATCCTTTCTGCTTGAAACCTTCACAGGACTAATATAATAGACAGATACATTAGAGATGTGGTTTTGTTAACGAACTTCTCAACTGGACCCAATACTCTTATCAGCCAGGCAAGACAACCAATCTTCGTTTTTCACTCATTGTGAAGCTCATTGTTATCTCCTAAAAACTTTAAAGATTCCAAAACTCATCGAAAGTACTTTCTGAAGAATGCCAATGCACATCACAGCAAAGAAGAGCTTAAATGTCGTTTTTAGAAAAAGCTGACGTGAGCGTTAGACGTGCTGCATGCTCGCTACCACTGTAATAGAGCAATATTAAATAAATTGTTTTCTTCACTTTCTTGGACTCTAATTAGAGAAACTATTCGAATTTTTCAAATAAGTTCAGGGTTCATTTCCTCTGTAAAGTTCATAGGACTCTAATAGTGTTTAGAGGTGGTTGTGACTGTTTAAAGGCAATTATTTGGCTGAATGGATTAATCATCACGAAATCTTCGATATCCGGCTTTAAAATAAGAAAGCTTTAAAAATTAAATTGTATAACACTTTTATTTATCACATCTTAAAATGTTTTAAGCGAAAAATGTCTCTTAGCCTGTACATTTTTGCAATAATATTTAAACATATTTATCCTCATACAAGGAAACGTTCAATCAAGATTCTTTGGGCCCAAAAGGACGGTGATATTATCCCATAAAATATCCTACCGCTGTTCGAGAATATTACCACTTAAAACACATGTGTGCTTAAGACCTTTTGATTTAATCCAGCTAGGATGGGTTTAATGCGCTAAGTTAAACAATAACTTTCAGATTCCTAAAAAATTATTATATAATAAGGTGTACTGAGAAAGTTTGCCCAAACGAGTTATTAGATTCGATCGACTAATTTCTTGCCTCAGTATCAAGTTGAGATTGATGAATATTACAAGTTTTCTGGTATTGATTATTTTAAATTCAAAATGTTCACACTCCCGCTATATTTTAATTTTGTTATTCAAATGGTACACCCTGTAGACTTTGCAGATAGTAGTGAGTTGATCTCCTTCCATAAGTCTTGATTAAAATGTCTCAAAATGGTTGAAATTATATATTATAATTGATCAAAACATGTTAACTGAATTAAACCCCAAACTCTGGTAGTAATCCTTCCTACGGTCCTGCTTGATCTGATGTGGAAAGTTCTAGGAAATTACATTGTGCTTAAAATATTCTAAAGGAAATTTTAAGTGGTTCTAAATATAGTTTGTCGATCTTGAATGTTCAAAGAAGAATGAAGATACTTGAAAAAGCAATTAAACAGCTCATATTCCGTTTTTGAAATAAAAAAGGTTATATGAAACTTATTGGGTCCAAATTTCATTGGATCGTGTATCGGGCTTTTAGATAACATTTAGATAACAATTTAAATAATTCTAAGCACATTTCCAAAAACAATGTAACTTATATCAAATCTGAATAAATAAATTTATGAACAATAATATATAAGCCTTCCTTGTATACCGTTGGGATAATTTCAAAATAACCCAAACACGAAGTCGTTAGTACGACGCAACACGACAATTCACCCGATACTCTCCTCATATACTTTTTTTTGTGGTGAAAATTCTCCTCATGGACATCTTCCACTTGCGGCAGGTACCACTAAAAACACCACAAGAACTCCCCCTGGTCCACCCCGGAAACTGGCATACCTTCAGGGTGGGGGGCTTCGTTTACTTCAATTCAATCAAAAGCTTTTGTATTCTTCTTCTTCCTTTTCTTCTTTTCTTCATATATATAACAGCACTACAGGCCTATATAGCCCTCGGCTTCGAGATTTTTCACTCTCTCTTTCCATCTCCCTCTGTTCCTCGCCTCGTTTTCCCAGTCCCTAACTCCCATTGTTCTCAGGTCTCTTGTACAGGGTATGAGATGCACTATCCATCTCTCCGCATTCGTCGTGTTCTGTTTTCCCAATTCGGTATGTGCAGGCTCTGAAAAAACCATGACCGCTTAGGGATTGCGTAAGGTAATCATCTGTCTCACGGAAAGGGCATTCCACCCATTCTATAACATTTGGAATCAGCCTCTTTGTCCACTGTGCCACGTCTTCCGTTAATTCCCATTCGCTCTTCTCATATACTAGAACACTTAAAATTATACCAAATAGATTTACTAAAAATACTGCTAATATGCCTCTAGCTATGACAAATTGTACTTATATAATAGAATGACATATCATATTTTAATTTTTGTTTGCTTATTTTCATTAATAGCTGATAACTTTTGGAGTCGCACTCAAAATGTAATACACTGTACATTCGTTAACTATTGGAAAACTTACTTTTAAATTTCATTGTTTTTTTTACCGAAGCTCCTCGTCTATAACGATTGTGGTTGTTTTTGATCCTTTGTGTAATTATAGTAACGAGACCGTACAATTCCATCCAATTTAAAGAAAAAATTCAATTTGTACGTTGAGCGTACAGATCAATCACGTTCATAGTATATAGTGATTAGTTTGTTATTTCTAAATAATTTCTATTATTTGGAACAATCAATCTATGAAAAACTCGGTTTCTATTGTTCTCATTCAGTTAATCCACCAAATTACACCGGATTGTATCTACGATATTCAAATTATGTTGTTGTTTTGATAACGTGCGTATATGTATTCACAGCATCAAATTTCACCTAATTCTGGTTCGTATTTTTCCAGCAAACACAAATACTATTCAATCATTTATTTCTAAATTTTCATACAACAAAATTTCTGAATCGGAAAATGAATGAACGCGAGAAAAAAATGCAGTATTTTCCAACAGAATATTCATTTACATCGCTAATGAATTGACTCGAATCTATCTGAGCGCAAAGTGGTACTCCAATTTCACTTCTTTTGATGATATGTGAAATCAAAAATCGCGATTCGTTAATTTGATTTGTAGAGAAATTTATATTGATTTGTACAATATTTTATTGAAACGACAAATAATAAGGGTGGTTATCAAAATTAATTAAAGAAGCACTCACTGCTAGCCTCGGTAATTTATTTCTCTTCCGCTACAATGAGTAACTTTCCTTACTCTCAATATGGGAACTGATGGGAACGAGATTGAATGGAGACAAGAAGTCAAGTATCTAGGTTTGACTCTAGACAGTAAATTCCTGTGCAACAAACACAAAAAGGAGATTTAATGCAAGGCAAGAATGGCTTTAATGGTGTGCAGGAATCTGGCAGGAAGAAACTGGGGCTGTAACCCAAAAATCCTAAGCTGGATGTACACTGCCATAGTGAGACCAATCATCACTTATGGAGTCATTGCGTGGAGTGGTAGAACTAGCCTATTGACGACGAGAGAAAACCTCTCCAAAATTCAAAGACTAGCCTGTATATGCATTACAGGATCAATGAGAACATGCCCAACGGCAGCCATGGAAGTGATTCTCTCAACCTCGCCCCTCTAAATATGGTGGTGGAAAGTGTTACAGAAAGAACAAGATACAGACTAAGTAGAGAGGTAATCATTAAAAAAAACCACCACCCCACTTCTTAGAAATCAGACAACCTGGGACATGTCACAAGACTGTATGATGAAAAAGTATAACTTTTCAAATAAATTAGCTACGGAATGAAGCAACACCAAGGAATGGGATCCAAATACCATTACCAGACTTGGAAAGAATGCCATTCAATGGTACACAAATCGCTCAAAAGTAATAGAAGGAACTGGGATAGGAGTGTTCGGGCCAGGAACCAGACACTCTGAAAGCTTGGGAAAAACCCCAAGTATCTTTCAAGCGGAAATTCACGCCATTAGAATGTGCGCCCAGTTCAATATTGATAAAGGATACAGAAGACAAATGATTATCATAATTTCGGATAGTCAAGCAGCCATTAAAGCACTGAGCTCTTGTGTAATCAGTTCAAAAATGGTGTGGGATTGCCTAGACAAACTCAATAAACTAGGCAAGAACAATATAGTTACCTTACTATGGATTCCAGGACACTGGAATAGAAGGAAATGAAAAAGCAGATGAACTAACAAATAGGGGGACTGAAATACCCTTCTGGGGTCTGAACCCTCTTGCGGAATCAGCCCTAATGTAATATTGGAAGAAATAGGTAAAACCGAGAAAAAGAGAAGATCTGACCATTGGAAAGATCTAGTAGGGCTTATACAATCAAAGACTCCTCTGGGTGACTACAACCTGTTGAGATCAAATTAATGCATAAGTCAAAGTAAAACTGAGTTTTAACAGGGATCCTAACGGGACATTGTCGCCTGAATGGGCACCTGAAAAAGCTCTAGATAGTGGAGGAAGAAGAATGTAGATTTTGTGGCATGGAAGAAGAAACCTCCATCCACATACTTTCCAACTGCTCAGCACTTCAGAATCCTAGAGCACATTTACCTAAGTTGAAGCCTGCAGACATCCTAAAATCTATCCGGGAAATAGGACTAAAGAAACTACTAGTTTCTGAGACTCTCCTCAGAAACTAAGTAGAAGTAATGGGGCACCATAGATCTTTTAGGTCTCAGTAAATGTCACCCCAAAATACATACATACTGTAATGGAATCAGATAATTAAATTACTTGAATCAATTCTATTCATAAAAGGATTTCAGAAAAATAGAAATGCAAGAAATAAATATGTATAATAAATTAATTTGAATACAAATTTTGAAATAAAAATAGAAATACTTACCTTGAATTAATAAAGTATCATATATTTTTTTATCATATCCAGTAATAATTAAAGTCAATTTAGATTTCTTCATTTAAAATTAGTTTGCTTGTTTGTTTTTTATAATCAATATGTATTAGTTACACATGCACGTGCACATGGCTTCGTCTGTCAAGCCCAACAGCTTCACTTGCCTGTTAAGCTTAGAATACCTTTTCATCTATTAAGGCTTTTAGAGTTCTCCCATATTTGCTCATTAGGTCTGCCGGATTGGAGAATGTCCTCTAATGAACTATTTCGTCTCTGTCCTAGTGATATGAACCACCATTCTAGAGATTTCTCCACCACCCACTTTCTTGTGGCCATATTTATTGTCAACTTTGGACACTATAAAAAGGTTCCGGTCCAATGAATGGCATTGATAAGCCTTATCAGGCTGATCCACATTTACTATACCATAAACTTGAAGCAAAAACGTAATATAATCAATAAACACTGCAGCATGCAAAAGAAAATCTGATCAACTTATTGATCGGTAATAAAGAAAAAACGATGAAAACTGCCTGTGCCGTCATCTACAGTTAGTGACACTCACTTTAAGCCAGGAAATATACTGGGATTAAGCGTACTTATTAAAGCTACGAGTGTGCATGGCAATTACAGGTTTAAAATAACATCTGCATTAATCACGATTGAAGTGCTGTTATTGATGAAATGCTTGTGCTTTTCGAATGAGTTTCAAAGTTAAAGTTCGGATGAATTTGACCTATTTTCAAGATTATGGATCAATTGACAGTCAAAAAAACGGATTGTTTTCCCCGATTTATTCAGTCGTTGGCTGGCTATTTTTCGCAACATTTGAAAAACAAAATTATCTGGTCACATTGATTACATTCACATGGCAAATATAGAAAAAATATACCTTGATACTAGGAGTAGATCTCGAATATATGGTTTATCCATGAAACATTGTAAAGTAGTTTGATGAGTGATACTTTTCGAATAATGCCGAAATTTTCGGTAAATTTGAAAGAACAACAACATGAGAGCAGATTTTAAGACCTTGGGCTCTGACGTTATACTCGCAAGGGTAGTTCCAGAGCTTCGGGATGATGCGAAAGGTGGAAGTCGGGGTGGTTTTGGTGCGGTCGGCTCTGGTCGGGGATCCACGTTGCTCGAATTCCCTGCGTACGGGGTGTCCGAGTTGGGTGGTGACTCAGCTGGAGAGAATCCCACACTACCGGGGAAAGGTAGAACAAGTACTTGGTGCCTGAGAGCAGATCTCCACCCATGAAAAATAAAAACTAAAATTAAAATTAAAAAAAATAAAAGTAGCCGAATGTGACCGGGTTGCCAGCCGCTAATAATCAGCGGCTGGCAACCTGCCTAATGTGACCCGTGCTTTACAAGTTTAAATAAAAAAGAAAAATTAGAATGATTGTGTTGCATTTTAAAATAAAAGCATGAATATAATTGTCCAATCCACTAGGATTCTGTACACATGGGATATTTATCGTTTGTAGAATATTTATAGCTTTTAATCATACGTCTGCCGCAGCAAAGGCAAAATCATAATTGAGCGTTGTAATTCACCCAGTTTAGGACAAACTATCCGGTTCGTCCATTGTATTTTCGTCCTTCTCTCATTATGACTGACCGCGAATGAACAAATTGACGTAAATTTGAATGTTTGAATTGTTTACTATATACCTTCCAAGCCCGGCCTCAAATTTCATTAAGCGTTTATGTAGCAGCGGTTGAATAAATTTGTGTTTCTGACCGGCCTGTAGTCCTAACCCACCATGTAAAAGAGTCTTGCAACAGTTAATCATCTTTTTGTGAGAGATGTTGAGCATCCGACATTAAATATTTATAGAGAAATACAAACGAATGAATTTTGAAAAATCAACACATTATCGTAACAATATTTTCGATGTTCACAAAATTACAAAGAAAAATGGAACATCATAACCACAATATGGATAAAGGCAAGGAGGGGCACTAAGTCCATTATCATTCACAATTTTCATTGATGAAATAATTGGGAAATCGTCAACAAGAATGGCAAAACTGCTTCGTCTATGTCGACAACTCAGTAGAGCGAATGAACTGATCTGGTCAACAGACGGGTCAAAGAATGAGGTTGGCACCGGAGCGGGCATATACAATAAGTCGAGCAAATATGAAGGAATCGTCTCGCTTAGAAAATACGCCTCGGTATTTCAAGCAGAGGTCTATGCAATACTTGCATGTGCAAGGGCAAATAACATGAGAGTCTACAACAACAGGCAGATCAGGAACTACTTTGACAGTCAAGCTGCCCTTAAAGCACTTCAGAGCTTTAGGGTAACATCTCGGCTGGTATGGGAATTCGGCGAAGAACTTACCGAAACAGCTCTGCATATACTATGCAACTATGAGACGCTGGACCACAGTAGGCAGAAACTGTATGATAGACCCCAAATGACTCCAGAAGATTTCTACAACCAACCAGCAAAAAACCTGTATGAGCTAATACAGGGAACGGATTGGCTGAAAAGGCTGTAGTCAGAACACTTGGAGTATCTACAATAAGCCCAAGAGGCTGAGGTGGTGCCGCGAAGGGACGGCTCCTTTAAAAAAAAGTAGATAAAAGGGGTCAGTGAATGTCACCCCAAAATACATACATAAAGTGTGTTTTCAAATCCATGCTAAACAATTCAGGAGGTGGCTGCTCGTATGAAATTATGACGGGTCTTTCCCATTACAAAATTTTTTCAGCTTACCTTCTTCCGAGATATCATCACCAACTACCAAATTATTGCTATTAACGCTTTTTTTAATGCGCTTGCGTCTGATGGTTCCTGATATTTTCTGACTGTTCTACGAACAAACTTATTGTTTATCACAAATTCAATTAAAAAAAGTCCGTTTACTTATATGACCACTTATTTTTTATTGCACAGACTCAACGAGAACAAACTTATAAATTATAACATCATTTTGAAGGAGTTTTTCTTAGATCTATTCCAGTTGTATTATAGGTTGAGATCGAATTTCAAAAAACTTTATTAAGCTATTCCAACAAAATAGCGTCCAGAGAATTCCAGTCTTTGTGCTGACTATTTATTAATAAATTCAGTAACTTTAAAGTAACCAATCGGATTTCAAACTGGATAAGTTATCTTTATTAACTCGATTTCAGGTTCTTGCATTCACCCCTTTGAGCTTAATTCAATATATCTTCGAAAACCAATTCTACTAATATAAACTTTCATAACTCAGTTTTCTATTTCGAATATTTTAAACGAGTCTGCTTCTCTTGGGTCCTGAAAATTGTGAGGAAAGTTCAATGAGAATAATATTGTAGTGAAATAATTAGACAACAAATATAAATGCGGTTTTATACAAATTAGCTAATAAAAGAGAAAACTCAGTTTAATCAGTCATCGCTTAGAAAATTAAGATGTTAAATTTACAAGGTTCACTGCTTCTGCGTTAAAAACAAATTAAATAATGCATGTGATGTAACTCTATTGAGATATGAGAGTTGACAGGAGCAGTTTTAAAAGTAGCTTGTTATTTCATGACCGAATAGCCTAGTCAAAGTACACATAAAACCCTACATTTATTTACAAATTTTACCTGAAAAGTTTTTCTGTAAATTGAAAAGTTTACGAGATAAAATTAATTTCAGTGCTAGTCAATTCATAATTACGCGCGAACGGACCGGAAGCCAAATTTATTAACCGCTTGACTTGAAAGTTAATAATAAACACATGTAAAATGTAGAGAAAAATCGCAGCTTTAAGATAAAAATACTTTCAAATTCGGAAAAGTAGATTCCCTAACTGTAAAATCAGTTTTTTTATAAAAAACTAGAACTAAAAAGTAAGAAATCAATTATAATTCCTACTTAATTAATACTTATCCCAGCGATAATTCCTTCTAGATTTAGAATGACAAATGAGCATAAAACATATGAAAGCAAAGCCATCAATATTTCGAATTTAAAGCAAAACGCTTCTTAAAAATCTAATTTTTTGCATGCTCAATTTTACTTGTTTTCTTTAGACTTCATTCAATTATATCATTTTTCGAAATTAATATAATTCAATGAAATTTACCACTAAACACTTTAAAGTGTCTACTTTCGAAACTTCTATACAGTTTTTTTATAAATATTAAATTTTTTCAATAATAGACAATTATTTACAATAAAAACTTGAATCAGACTTGTTGCAGCAAAGCTTCTACAACTTTTTATAGTGCTCATGATATTATCTAAAAAAAGCAGGCTTATACACGTCGCCGCGTAATAACAACAATAACAATTAAATATTAACAACAGAAATTTTAACAAATTACATTAAAAATAAAGTATGTTATTAAAATAATAATGAAAATGAAGTTGGGTCAAAAAAATTGAGGTTCAATGGAGGTTCACGTGGAAATTCGTATGTATATTTGTGGAATATGCAGATACAAGAAAAACGTTCAAATAAACTTTGAAGATTACGCCATAATAATTGAAGTACGCTATGTTGATGATTTAATTTTCCAATTTATTTGTAAGATACTCCATTTTACAACACATTTCATATTGAGAATTTTGTTTCTAAATGTCATTGTTTACTTACTATCGTAAAATGAAAAACATGAAAATTGATGTTCAAAAATACTACTCGGGAGATTTCGTATATTTTGAAAAATAATGCAGATACAAAAATTTTTTTATAGATTAATGTATTAGCTACAATTTTTGATCCGAACATTTTCCTGTAATTTCATTATTCAAGCAATTAGAGTGAAAGACAAAAAACTAAAATTCACTCAACGATTTTTCGGAAAATTGTATGCCTGGCATCGTAAAGTTTTTCTCGTGTTAATCACAACCCTTTTAAATACTCAATTTTGAATTTTCAAGTTTTTTGTATTTTTTGCGGAATTTAACGGATATTTTGTGTAGGTACTTTAACTAGGCTAGAATGCCATTCAATATAATACATTGAGGATTCACTACTAGATAAATTGCAGGTAATTTCTTGGAAGACAAACTGCTCCTAAGCTACTAGGATTCTAAATAACTAACTATTTAGTTCCTTATGACCTGTTTTTATACAAACTTTCAATATTACATCCTCAAAAATCACATCAACCTTTTTGCTTATGGTATATTAATAAACATACAATGACATGTACTTAATTTATTCAATATAAATGAGATCCTTTGAATTATTCTTTGTAACCAAAAATGGCTCCATATGCTGCTCGGAATATTCAATTTCATGTCAAAGGAAGCAATTAGAATTCTCACTTTTTTTAAGTTTAAAGGTTTCATGAGTGAAAAAATGCTTGGTGTAACGTTGTGGTTTTGTTTTGAATTTACTCTTCATATAACTGGGAAATCTTAATGTGGAATAGCACGAATAGTAGATAATCGATGTTTTGAAAACCGCAGAATTCGGGATTGATCACAATCATTTTGCGGAACGTGGGGAAACAGCTAATTGCTCGCAGCGTTAAACAACAAAATCACGTCAGATTTCACCAGCGTAAGTTACTTGTCAGGTACCAGATTTAAACTAATAGACGATGTTTATTGTTAATTTAACTGCCTCTAGATAGCTTAAGGATAAACTCGTTTAATTATCGATATTCATCTTTATCGTAATTTAATATGTAGCCTACTATATGGGTACATACAGCTTTCATTTCCTGGAATGATTACCTCCATATAAGGTAGCCCTGCTTGATTATATAATCTGGATGAAATCGAGGGTTTCGGAGTAATTTAATTTTGAAGTCGGAAGGGTCCGTTCCACTAATGATAAAATTACATTAAAGGACTTTGGCAGGGATTTCATGGAAATATAGAATATTATGATAATAACTGAAACTTGGGAATCTGTTTCAAAGTGATTAACTCGCTGAAAACTTTTCAAGGGCTTTATTAAAATATATCACCAGTCAGTAATATTGGTGGTTACTTCCGTATTAAGCTTCAATATCGAATATTTTATTACAGACCTATGTAATTTAAATCAAAACATAATAGAATACCCCACTCTCAGTAAACAGATTTGCAGTTTATAGCTGGAAACGTATTCAGGATAAATTGTCCCATAAAAATGCAGAAAATTGCTTTGAAATTTTGCTTTTTCCACTTACACATTTCTAAAGAGACTATCTCTCCACCCACATCAATATGCTTAACATCAAAGCAGATTTCAGGAGACTGCACTGGTAAAGATGAAAGAGAATATCCGAGGTGCTTTTGATAACAAATAAACTGTGGTTTGTGTGTTCTCGGATGTAGAAGGAGCTTTTGCCGTGAGGCTGTCAAAATAGCATTAAATAGAAGAAGTGTAAACAACACAGCTTCCAAATGGATAGATGGACAGTGACAGTCAAGCTGCTCTTGAAGCACTTCAGAGCTCTAGGGTAACATCTCGGCTGGTATGTGAATGCGGCGAAGAACTTAAAAGACTGGCGACTCGGTGTAACACCGGAGTAGGTCCCAAGTCACAAAGGAATCGCTGGCAATGAAAAAGCTGACGAACTCGCTAGAGCAGGATCGTCAACTCTAATGAACGGACCTGAATCAGCTGTGGGCATCACCACTAAACTAGGTCATGGTTAAAAGGGTGGGTGAAAGAACAACACAATAAACACTAGAAGAATACGCCCAGGTAAATACATGGGAAGAAATTCGTAAAAGAACCATCAGAAAAAGTAGCTCCCACAAAGGAACACCTAAACAATTAAGAGCAGTACAAAGGAGACCTTACATGCAGAAGATGCAAAAAGGATATCGAAACAGCTCTGCATATACTCCGCAACTGTGAGAAGCTGGACCACAGAAGACAGCAACTGTATGATAGACCCCAAATGACTCCAGAAAACTCCTACAACCAACCAGCAAGGAACCTGTATGAGCTAATACAGGGAACGGATTGGCTGAATAGGCTGTAGTCAGAACACTAGGAGTATCCACAATAAGCCCAGGAGGCTGAGGTGGTGCCAGCGAAGGGACGGCTCCTCTTAAAAAAGGCAAGTAACGACATCGTCTTCATCAGCTCAACCAGAGGAAGTCCTTAGTAAGAAAAAGCATCTCCGTTAAGCCTTAGCAAAAACTAACTAAGAATCCTTGGTGGTTTTCTCTAATATCAATATAAACTCAATCAGTATCTGTAAAACATGAAACATTGAGATTAAGGCGTCAAATGCAGCCCTCTCTGATCTCATTGAAGATATTTGTTCACTTGGAAACCACAAGAAAAATTGGGAGAAATCCCAGCAAATTTTGCTTTATAGAGCTGTGCGTCTCAGCTATTGTATCTATGCTGTCTCACCATCTTTGTTTATGCAAAATATTCAAAACTATGTCAGTAGGCTCAGTTGTAGTGTACTAGTCACTTATCCAAATATATAACGTAATGTATTTTGAGCTGATAACAGCTACTCTATAATATAGGAGTTTAATATCAACGTCGTGATTTATTTGTTGATTTTGATGCTGCATGCGATTCTCGGATATCATTTAATAATGATATTGACACGATCGTAACAGATATATTCATTACGCCTTGTTGTTGGGACTTTAATATTGCATTAAGCTTGAAAGCTTTGTGCTGCGCCTATGTTAGATGATAGAGATTATATGTCTATTGTATGGAATCACTTTTATCGATACCATAATCTAAATGTTAACGATTGTCATTTGATGTTTATCTGGGAATTTGCATGCTCTTCATTCGCTAGAAAGAAATAATATCCTTGATTTTTAGTTGGTTTGTTGTCATATTTTCTTCAAACTAATATACAAGGTGATTTAGTCTTTACTGTTCTCCACTCTCAATGCGCAATGACGATTTTTGGACGTTAATATCTAAATAACCGTGGTGTGTTTGTATGCCTCAATATATGAACCAAATTTGACATGCACATGAGTTACGAGATGGTCGAAAGTGACTCCAAATGGTTTGTGTAATATCACACACGGTAGGTACTGCACTCCATTTCTGTAAGCTTGAACTTTGCTTGATACGCTGCCGACTGTCTAGATATTTAATTAGGACAAGTTGAGGAAAAGTCGTGGTGATACTCATTAACACCCTATACCTCATTTACAATTCCTTTGATTCACAAGATTTGTATCTCTCACTAGCGTAGAATAAAAACTACAGAGGAAATTTGTAGATTGTCGAGATTCATTGTTCGGAAAATAACAGTGGAATCGACAGGAACTGGAAGTGGATCGATATTGGCTGGAATGCGATAATTAACCCAAATTAACGAAAGCCATAAATCAGTATTGTATACAAGTTTGTTAGTAGAGGGTTGAGGGAATTCAGAAGTCCCTTCCAAATAAATTTTGCTTGTCTTTAAAGGTATCGCCAATGGAATGGAACGTCTATGAAGCTAGTACGGACAATAATAAATGAAAATAGTTGTCATTTGTTTAAATAGTATAAGCAATATTAATTACTCCCAGTTACGGAAGTCAAGCTTGTAAAAGCTCAGGCTTGTCCACCGTAAGGTAAATGTCGTTGAAAATGCTCAGGAATTGTATTCAAAATAGAAGTTCAAATATTCCACCTAGTTCCCAATCTTTCAAATTTGAAATACTAAACATACTTATCATGAATCTAAAAATTATATTTTGGAGCATTTTTTTCATAACCACTTTAACAATTATTTCCAATATTTCATCTATAAACTTTATCTGAGAAAATTCGTCATATTATTAATACAGTTGTGACTCAATAATCAATCTAATGACAATTTTCCAATGTTTGCGATGTCCAATACATCACTCTACCTAAAATTATACAAGCCTAACTGAGAAAGATCATAATGGGCATCAGCTGCAAAGTATTTGAGTGGACAGACTATTCCTCATACTAAATCCTTTTTAAAAGAAAAAGAATAATGTCCCAATTGGAACCAGTGAAATTCCCAAAAATGTCCAGTGTTTGATACAATCTAATGGGTGCGTTCAAGCCGGATGCTGCCTCTCAACTCTTGAGCATCAGATGCAGCGGCAATTAGTTGCACTTGTTTACTCAGAGTTGCGTTGTGTTTCTTAGTGATAAACAATGATAACGGAAATAAACCAACAAGATTACAGAGTATTTATAAATAATGAAAAAATTATATGAAACTCGACTATTTTGAGGTTATGTGAAAAACTTGTTTCTACTCCTTTCATCCCCTCTTCCTCCACGACTGCATGCATTAAAATGTGAACATTTTTTATCGCTGCAGTTATTCCTAATCCTACCCTTCCCTTAATTTTCCTGTCCTATGAACAATTAATCAATTTCTATTGTATGCACCCGCTTTTTTTCATACCTTCGATCAATTTCTATTAAAATTCAAAGCCCTCCCAATAATTTCCCACCAAATACTTCAACCTCATTATACTACAGTAATTCATCCTCCAACAAAGTTCAGGATTATATTTGAATGGGCTGGGAATTGGATCTTAGTTGCAGAACTAGACTGATAGTCGCAAGAGACTCCCGATTAGAGTCGGTATACACTTCACCTAATAGTCAGTAATTCTTCAATAACACAATATAAATGGACCATTTGATAGATTGATTCAACTAAATATACATGACTCTGGGATCATGTGGATGAAGAAGACTTTTAGATTGATTAAATGGTACATAAGTGACTCAGATTGATAGCTTATTCAAAAGTAACTTCTAGATCGACAAATAATATCAAAACCGCAAACTATAATTGCAAATAACGTTTTTAGGTTGAACTAAGCCGAAATGAATTAAATAGAGCAGAATAGACCCAAAGTAGTAACAGAGAGACGGCAAGTTAGGAATTTTGAAGCATCCGTTGCAGAAACACACAAACGACTGAAAATGATGAATTCCTTGGGAGTTAGTTCAGTTAAGTGATGTGTTAATCAGAGAATAATGCATCTGTGTAATCACGTGAATATTGTTATTAAAGTCAATAGACTCGAATGGGGTTTCTAGAGAGAATTTCTATTGTTAACGTCTATGTCGAAATAAGATAATAATTTATATATCCATCGTGACAAGTCATGTAACTTCAAATATTATGTCCCAAGGAATCATAATGTGTACTGTTTTTTTTAAATAACTCGATAGGTCTTAGGTACCAGTCAACACACCACTCACAACATTCCACTTGATCTACTTATTTTATTTCCAAGTAGTTCCTATTTAATCACTTAATATCTCTCATTCTATTTAGTTCTTTTAGTGCCTCTTTATTACAAAGTTTATTTCCCGTCAATTTGTGCACTATCTCCAACATTTTATAAATATTTTTCAATTTCACCCTTCAGTTTACATTTGTTTGAAATTCAATAGTGAACAGCGTATTGTTCTTTACAATCCAGCGCTGCCATTAATTTCGAATGAAAAACTTTCTTCACATATGTGGTTTTTTCCAGTTATAATCGTTTTAATTCTTGATTGAATATTTTTAGCTAAATTCGACAATTAATTTGCAAGCTAATCAATTTATCCAAAGCTCTTGAAAAAACACTTCGTGGGGCAAGATTTCACACCCAACTATATAAAGTCTGAGATTATAAAATGGTATCCACTCAAATTATGGAAAACGACAGGCACAGCAAACTGTTTTAGAAGACTCACCCGTAAAGTGATCGTGACCTTTAACAAATATATTCATAGAAGAAACATTTTTTCACATGATATGTGGTATTCTCCAGTTATAATAGTTTTAATTGTTGATTGAATATTTTCAGCTAAATTCGACATTTAATTTGCAAGCTAATCAATTTCTTTAAAGCTCTTGAAAAAACACTTCGTGGGGCAATATTTCACACCCAACTATATGTCTGAGATTATAAAATGAGTATGGTATCCACTCAAACTATGAAAAACGACAGGCACAGCAAAAAGTTTTAGAAAACTCACCCGTAAAGTGATTGTGACTTTTAAAAATTATATTCATAGAAGAATAACTTTTTTCACATATGTGGTTTTTTCCAGTTGTAATCGTTTTAATTCTTGATTGAATATTTTTAGCTGAACTCGAGAATTCATTCGCAAGCTAATCCATTCCTCTGAAACCTTGAAAAAGCACTTCGTGGGGCAAGATTTCACAAACAACTATATAAAGTTTGAGACTATGAAATGAGTATGGTATCCACTCAAATTATGGAAAACGACAGGCACAGCAAACAGTTCTAGAAAACTCACCCGTAAAGTGATCACACCGCTTTATAATAAACCTAGGAAATAGCAAGAGCATAAGGCCAATAGTGCTGGTTACTATGTAAGATGTGAACCAACGAAGTGTTTTTTCAAGAGCTTGAGATGCATGGGTTGGTTTGCAAATGAATTATCGAATTTAGCTAAAAATATTCAATCAAAAATTAAAAACGAGATTATAACTGGGAAAACCAAATATGTAAAAAAAGTTTTTTTTCTTCGAATATAATTGTTAAAGTTCACGATCACTTTACGGGCGAGCTTTCAAAAACTGTTTGCTGTGCCTGTCATTTTTCATAATTTAACTGGATACCAAAGCTATTTCATAGTCTCGGAATTTATATAGTTAGGTGTGAACCCCTTCTCTGAAAATTGGGTAATCTTTTTGGTAGCTTCAGTAATTTCATCCGAGCTATACAGGGTATCTGTGACGTCATCATAGAAGCAGGGACATGATCGCAAAGAAAAAAGTTCAATGAAAAGGGAGGATCAAACTTATCTGGAATGAAAGAGCTTTTTATTCCAAATTCAACACTGTATCACAGTGAGGGTACTCAAGTAGATAATTATACCAAATTTCCAATTTATTGTTTATTAAGTAAGTGAAGCGTGCAGCATCTTAACCCTCACCTATTTTCTACACGTACCGCTAGATCGCACCTAAATACGATGGAGATGGAGGTATATAAAACCATCAATTCCTTCAGTATTTTCTTCTGTTTCACGTTGTTGCATTAATTTCAAGGGCAATTGCAAAGATCTGAAATTACAATTTTTTTAAAGAATGTATGCATTTTGTTCCAGGTGCCCCTGTATGTGCTGATAATAGAATCAACTCTAATTGCAGCAGGCGTAGCAGTTCATCCAGGTAAGAGTGACATCAATAGTCTGTCTTCTAAGTTTGTGTGACATAGAAACTAGGAACTCCTTTAAATAAACCTTAAATCATTCACACATAAATAATAGAAAAATAACTCAAAGATAGCACAAGGAGTTGGACTTGATTGAGTGTCAAAGACCTCATTAGAAAGAATTTTGTTAAGTTTGTGAGAAGAATTAAGCTGTTTTGTGGGCTGTGATTATAATTTAGGCTGATTAGACATCTGATCAAATCTAATGTAATTTACAAGCCCGATTTCTGAATCTAATAAAGTAGTAGGTATTGAAGTGGTTCACACCCTGAGAAGTCACTTTCAGATTCTGAACTACTATCCATGCTAGAATTCTTAGAATCTGGGTTCTCATTTCATAAATCAACAGTTGGAACGTGGTGGCACAATAGATCTTCAAGGTATGTCACCCCACTATACTTACATACCTACAGCCTGAATACAGTGAAAAAGCCGCCATGATTTTTCGAAAAAATCAGAAAGATTCAAGTTGTACTAATATATCCCATAAAAAACTCACTTATGCTCTACCAATTCGTACATAACTATAGTAACTTATTGCAGCAAACATTTCGGACAGTGATAATAATTTGTACACCTTCGGACATGTAGGGACGTGAATACGAAACGTTTGTTCATTAAAGTTCAAGATATATTCCAGTTGAATTTGAAACAGTTACCTAAGTTGGATAGTTTCATAAAGACTGGTCAAATATCTACTCGGCAATAAAGTTTACTAATTCCATGTGGATTAAGATAGTTCTATTTGCAGGTGAGATAAGTAATGTAGCATTGGTGTTTAATGAATGGCTATTTGCACAACGATTATATTATTTGCCGAAAGTTTTAGATGTACGCGGGATAAATGTTCGGATTAGACAAAGCTTTAAAAAATATATATAGCTTCCTATCAACAGGAAAACAGTACATTTCGCAAATTATTAAAAAATATTATGAAGTTGATTCAGATACATTTATTTTTGATTCGGCATCATCGACGTTATGCTCTCTGTAAATTTCCCTGCCGCTTCCTGGTCAAATTCAATAAATAGCACAAGAGTCGAGATGTCGAGAGGAGATTTACTCTTTCAAATGCAACAAATGCCTTTCGTAGTACAATGTTTGATTGATTCATTGGTTCGGCACAACCATACAGAGACTTCGAGACCTCGGCACCTCAGCTCTCGGGCTTTTTCTTGCTCTTGATTGTACTATTTATGTGAAGAGACTAGTAGCCCTTATCAGCCTCTTCTTGGGTACTCTAATCCTAGGAGTCTATATCTCCAATGCATGTGCTTTCTTAGGGTACAGTGACAGACGAGTAATCTTCCACAACAAAGTTATATATCACTTGTGCAAGATTTCATGACTCTTATGTAATAAATCAATGAATAAGTATGGATAGGACTCCTTTGTATTACGGGGGCAATGAACTGGCAATGTAAAGACGGATGCGATTATTGCAATTCTTATGCCAAAATCGGAATGCCTATGGTCTCAGAAACATGGTCGAGAAAGGCAGCCAATAAGTCTAGCCTGGTGAAGAATACCTTCATAGGCTCTCAAGAGACAATACGGTCTCCGGTATAGGTGCCGGCACGTGAATTGCAGGTTATGATTTGGCGGAATAGCAATGGAATTATCATGCTTTGCTTAGCTATTCTTTTTATACGAATCATTTACTTATTTAACTAGTAAATAAATCAGATATACCTCCCACTTAAACTCATCAGGATACTTGATTTAAATGAACTTCATTTTTATTTTTTCTTGAGCTGCAATAAATTTATTTCATGTTAACTTTCTCTGGAAGGACCAATTATAGTGTCTGCAAGGGACAATTACAAGAGTTACAGAATAAGTTTTGAAAACAGTCGCGGAAGTTTAGAAACTCGTTGGAAAAAGTCAAAGACATTATGAACACCATTAAAGATAGAAAATTGCCTTTCTTGTAGCATAGACTACAAAGTTCTAATACTAAAACAATTCACTGAGAAGCACTACAAGAGTTGTTGTAACAGGAAATACGAATTTATTTATCTCCATTTAAAGAACAAAGTTATTTTCCCGTTTACATATATAATACATATTCAGCGTGTACCAAAAAGTTTTATACAAATGCGGAGCACTGATTGATATGAAGAATCTTTTTTGGACGCTCACTTCATCAAATTTGGTGTGATTAGCGATCGAAAAAGATTACTTTTCCTGTTCTAGAACGTAAAGTAACAACCCTTGGCATTTTTCGAAAAAAAATGGATGGGCAGTTATCGCCGAAGAATTTGGTATATCAACTGATGAGGCCTACAAAAATTCAGAAACTTGAGAACTTATGCAAAGAATGAGGTGAAAAAGAAGAATACCGGTAGTGCTGGCGGTAACTAGTAAAATGGTAGTTTTAACTTGTTATCAAGACTTATTTCTAGACTTAGGTAATCTAAAGTTTCACGCCTGAGGTCGAATCCACAATCTACTCTTCTTTTTCTTTAACTTTGTGTTTAAAACAATATAAGTCGTTGCGACGCAAATGATTTTGTCAGCCATTCTTGCACGATTATGTAGTCCGTCTACGAAACAAATTTTTTTCATTAATGGGCCATAGTCTTGCAAACAATATTGCCGAGATATATATGGCAGAGCCATATGCTACAATTGAAATGTTGTCATGTTGGATGGGCTATAGTTGCCAATATTGCAGCCACATATTGCACTAAAAATATTGCCCGCCTAGAAGGTGCTTTAGAAAAATAATTTGTCTAATTCTATTGTGTTCAATTGTTTGCTTGCATACATTTCTTACATTCCTATTGCCTTTTTTAGTCGTAATATCTGCCTCTAAAGGTACCTTTTCCCCATTTTTTCTGCCTACTTACTATTAACGTATGTACTTACCTCAATTTTTAATTCAATTGAAAAGGTACCTACATACCCTTAAATAGTTGTTTTTGTTTCATTCAAAAAATATAAACACTTGGTAACCAAATTTGTGATCAGTTTATTTGGACACACTCTGTACGTGTATATTTTACATCTAACAAAACAATTAAAAATTGAAATAAACTCAATCCTCGCGGCAGACGTTGTTCAATGTTTACCTATTAAATAGATTCACATGAACGCCCATGCAGACAAACGTAATAAAATCGTCAGGCTCAAACAGTTTACATAGTTATCCGTTTGTTTACTTCAAACCTTTAGAGTAAATTTATTCAACCGACTTTTGATCAACTTCGTAGTCAAATAGTTATGTAACCTGAGAACTGCTATTGATCCAAATATTATTTACTTTACTGTCGAATATGGAATATCGAATATCTCAACACCAGCTGAATACAATTAGTTGGAATAAAACTTTGACTATTTGTGAGACAGATTTATCACTCTTTTTTCAAATTATACAGGGTGATCTATTAGTAATGGGATTATTTAATAACACACTAAACCAAACGGACATCATTTTAATTATACTCAAACAGACTCGACCTAACAACAAATATTGTACATTCCACCTATTGATAACTAGTACACTAATGGGTTGTGGTCAGTACAGAAATTAATTAATAAAAGTTGAGGTGAGCAATAAACAGAGAAGTGGTAGTCATTACGCAGCCTCGACGACAGCTGAAACCGTAATACTGCAAACCTGTGAATAGCATACAGCGAGACTTTGCCATAGTTTGTAGTTTGTAAATGTACCTTCCACCCAACTCTAGTAATATTAGGAAAAACAATATTGTGCGATATTGAAAATTGGGTATAGGTATATACTTGGTAAAATCTTAAATTGAATTCTAATAAAGAAAGTGGAAATTATACATTGATTCTGCTCATTTAGAGCACATGAAGATTGATAATTAATTCAATAAATTTATTGGTGATGAAATCTCCAATATACTGTGTATTCCATCTTCATCCTCTTCAAAGTTAGAGAAAAAAAATAATTTTGCTTGTTGTCTATTATCAAATCTGCAGTTTACATATAACTTATGTATCATGAATCACATTGCCTATACTATAATATCCACTTCCTTGTCTTTATGTCTTTCATGTTGCAAGTAGCGTGAAATAAACTCCTTTTCTCTATCCTACAATTTTCTTTTCTGTTTGATTTTATTTGTGGCGATTGCGTCGATTGTTAAGTTTTTGTAATTTTATCCAAAACCTCCCATTGTATATAGTTCTCTCATTCTATTTTTCATTTTATTCACTTCAATTGAAAATTCAGTTTCCATTACACATTATTGTTAATACGGAAAAAATGACAACGACTTTAATTGCTGTAACGGCTTTCAGGTTGAAAGTGAAAAATAAACTCTTTACTGACTAGTTCAATAATCTCGATGAAGCCTGTAACATTTATTTTTGATGGAATGGAATAGAACACACCACTAATAGTTACAATATAATATTCAGGATTTCCTATGTGTAACTGATCTTTTCTATATTTGCTTATTTTATAATAATACATTAATTCCGTTTGTACATTATTCACACCATGAGTAAGGAATTTTATTATTAGTTAAGAGGCTAATTTTCATTCTCCATTTCATAATAGCTTCAACTTTATTTAGAATATTGAAAACATAAACTGTATTTGCGAGGTAAGAATTTTAAAAACTCCGTGTTTGCCAAATTAAGGATTCTGTGCCTCAATTTTCATTCGTAATATTCTCTTGATGATCTTTTCTCCACGTTGAGATTAAATGCAGCGCTTACTGAGCTACGTTAATAAGATGAAATCCTTGATGAACTCCTGCTTATAACTTTAATAGTTAAGTACATCATTTATATGTGTTTTGGCAAAACTGCTGTTGTTTTAAATTAATTGATATCCTGTTATAACATAATAATGTAACCCGATAT
Organism: Galerucella calmariensis; assembly: GCA_910591675.1. NCBI lineage: Eukaryota > Metazoa > Arthropoda > Insecta > Coleoptera > Chrysomelidae > Galerucella > Galerucella calmariensis. The sequence continues at coordinate 139,096 of CAJUYG010000309.1, forward strand.
TGTATGTTAAGAGGGTATTCAGTAAACTGACATTAAAACTGTTCAATAAGTACAATTGCAACATTTATAATAATAAGGTAAATCGTGATATAACGTGTCCCTTCCAATTAAAAATGTTTTGGGAATATTTACTGTAATGGGGAAGATATAAAGAAAAGTAGAAATAATTGGAAGTTATATAGACGTATAAGTAATGAAAAGATGAAGAGAGTAGATGAGTTAGTAACGGGAGAGAGGGAAGACAATGAAACAAGATGAGAGAGAGCGAGCGAGTGGAATATTAAGAAGATGTGAAGAGATAACTGTGGGATAGGCAAGGAGAGGGAAGTGGAGGAATAGAGAGGACAGAGGTTTGGGAAGAAAGGGAGGAGATAACAAAATAGGCGATGAGGTAGTGAGGAAAGTGAGAGCGAAGAAGGTGAGCGAAATGTGGGAGTGGGAGGAAAGAGAGGTAGATAAGAGAATGGAACAGAAGTAAAAAGAATACTTGAAAGAGAGAGGGAGGGATAGGTTAGGTTAGGTTAGCAAAAATTTAATTGAAATTGAAAAAGAGTGTGGAAAGAAAAGTCCTATAAAACATCCGAATTTTTCTGATATCAGCACTTGATAAATTCATTTTAAAAAGTAGATCGTCCTTTCAAGCAATTGCTTTATTATTTTTATATATCAGAATAGATTTTAGAGTGTTAAAAATTTCTATTTAAAAATAATAACCTATTTCGTCGAGTAAGCTAGGGATGTTTGAAATCTGTTCAGTCCGGTCGAGGATATAACAATGTTAGTGTTAGTGTTAGTGTTAAGTGATTTTTCGCATCGCAAGAAATTCATTACTTTTTCCATCTTTTTTTCATAAAATTAATCAACAGCATCCTACTCCTTTACATAGTTTTATAAAGAAATATTACTTACCACAGATCATATAATCGACAGTCTTCAAGGAACTAAATCACTGCACTATGCTTGATACGGAGTTGTTTTCCTTCGCAAACCGCGTTCATTTCATATCTTGCAAAAAAAACTCTAAATAGGAGTTAACTTTTCCCATACTAGCGACACCTTCGCGACAATATAAATAGAAGTTAAGCGTAGAATTGTATTATGTAAATATAACACGTTTTCACGACGTACAATGAATTCTTCCCATGATCCGTTACTGGATTATAGACTAATATATTCGTTCCAACGTAGCTCTGGTGCATTAAATACATCTGACATTTCAAATGTTCCACGGAGAATATTGGAATTAAAAGTAGTTAATAGTTCTTGACAATTTCGCGACAGAGGGAAAGTAATGGTAGAACGTCGTGAATGGGGAAGGTAAAATATACTTTCAACTATTTCCGTTAAAGTTTGAAATGGGCTCCACTTCAAATATCTCTGTTAAAAGTTTGAAACTTCTCCGTCTCATTTGATTGACATGTTTTTTCTTTGATATCACAAATCAGGCGTGAAAGAGTGGAAAATAAAGATAAAGATAACGGGATACCATGAAGAATATTATAAGTCACTTGGTTGATTAACTACTTCCTACACTAAGGGTTGGAGCATCCCAATCCATGAAAGCGCACACGAAAACGAGATCTCGAACTCACTTTGGACGTTATTTTTAACGGAAGGGGGCAAACACTATAGAAATAGGGTCAGAACCGAACAAAGGGGTAGAAATAAAGTCTGTGGGTCCCAATACTACAATATCAGTGAGAAATATTCCAGGCAACAATAGATTTTTGTGCTCAGGAGTACCTCAAAAAAAACTCTGCAGTTATTCTGGAACTGCAAACAATCCTTGAAGCAATTGGTTAGACACAACATAGTTACTTTGTGTCGGAAATGACATTGCTTATGGTCTATCGGACATTTTTGTTATCCTCTTGTAGGGTATTTCATTTAAAAATGCGGGGTGTCCATAGTGAAAGGGAGTTGAAATTATATTGTTTCATATGAGCAAAAAGACGTCCCCCTTTATATGAGCAAAAAGACGTCCCCCTCTATATGGTTTTTGACGTGTTTTTTCAACTTTTCATAAAAGTGACGTCTCCAGAATTATGCAGGGTGGATAGTCTTCATTGCAATGCTCTGTATATAAAATAGCGTTGGCCAAACTTTTCTTGGTTTAATAATTTGAATACGGAATTTTATTGGAGATTCTTTTGTTTGTATTGCTATGCTGCTCGTGACGCAGGAATTTTTATGGTATGTAAAAAATGTGAGTAAAATTCTTCTGATACCCACTCGTATTTTATTTATAAAGGAATAAACTACAGGCATTTTTCGAACCTTTTATATTTGAGCGAAATGCTTTTGTAAGTCATTAAAAAATATTTAAATGGGTTTTTGGTAATAAAAGAAAATCAAAAAAAAAATTGAAGCTACTCCATTAGGGATTACTCAATTCAAGTGGTATATTTATAAAATATCTAATAGCAGTTCAATGGAACAATTAACAATGACGGTAGAAAATAAATGCCGAATTTAATTCGTATCAGTTTATGATAACCAATTTATTCCTAATCGAAATTATGGTATTTCCCATTCGTTTTGAAGGTGCTCATTAGTCCAGGTGTTTTAACTAAATATTTTCACCACTACTTCTATTCCAAGAGCTTCATGTCTTCTATTAAGACCACTAGTTTTACTGAACAGTTCTTAAAATTGTATTATATTGACCTGTGAAACAAAACACTGAAAAATGTTCACACAGTACCACAACACCAGCACTAACACTTTATACTTCACGTGGACAAGCCCTCTTAGGTCCTCATTCCCACGAGAGACCAATGGGATAGCGAAGAAATCTCCTTCCTAGAAACGGACTACGTGATTTACACTGACGGATCCAAAACCGGAAACGGGGCTGGAACGGCGGTCTTCAACAGGAAACCCTGAGTTGAAATCACAGAAAAGAGTCATTTTGACCTGGGTGCCGGCGCATCGAGGAGTGGAGGGCAATGAGGAGGCCGACACTCTGGCAAAAAGGGATCAGATACTTTATTTATCGGCATTGCGGAAAACACTGCTAGATCATACCCTTCGAGTACAAAAAATAAGCAGATCCTGGAATGGAGCAGAACAAACCTACGCATTCTGACGAGACTGCTTTCAGGACATTGTAAACTAAATTACCACCTAAAGAAGATGAGTCTGGTTCAGACCTCGGACTGCTCATGCCCAGCCTTGGGCAGGCTATGGTATAATATATTCGGCTTTAGTACCTTAGAGCCGAACGACTTAAAAAAGTATCACCAAATACAACCATGGACTTCGTCAGAAGCACAGGATTGTGGGGTGAATTGTAATCCCTAGGGGTGAGCCACAATAGACCTAACCAAGGTCGCAGTGGATGTGGCGAGGAGGCCCAACACATTGAACCTAACCTAACCTAACACTTCATACTATCTCACGCGTGTTTCAATAACCAAGCTATATTCTTCAGAGACTAAAGATATCATCCTAGTGTTAAGTATTCTTACTTATGCTAACTTTGTAATAACAATATCATAATAAAAATTGAATAAATAGTATAAGAATAGATCATCCTCGATGTTCCTTCACATCACGTACATCATGTACCGAAATAAATTGAAAAATCTGGGAGAGAAACAGTATAAGCTAAAGAAAGTGTGCTCGGCATAGAAAATTGTATCTCGCAAATAAGATCTTGTGTGTATGTATATAGTTTTGGAATATATATAGAAAAAGTGATTGCTTATTCAGTAGTTCAAGTATAATAAAAGATAACAAAACACGAGTCTACCGTATTCAATTTAAAATTAATCTTGAAATGTATGAAAAAGAATGGAATGGAATATATAGGTATCTAATATAAGGATATAAGAATAATGAAACATGTTGTTTTATAAGCAAAGACTGGTAAAAATTCTAAAGAAAAAACACGGTGTTTTTAGTATGGGTGCGGGGACTTGAGGTGATTCCAGGTAATGATGTTAACTGAAGACGGCTCTAACAGATACATTTTTAAAATAATCTAATCTAATCTGCTATAATAATGATTTATTCATGTTCTATCAACCACTAAGTTAATAAAACCTCGCAAAAAAATTAATTATTCTTTTTTAACGAGAAAACAGTCTGATTTAATTTGATGAAAATCGTGAATTATCCAATCCTTTGCGATGGAAAATAGGTCTAACAAATTTCCTTAAAAATTGGCCTTTGTTACAGATTTAATAAAACAAACTTCGGACAAATTAGCAATTCAAAGACAAACTTTACAAAGTATAAAGTAAAATTGGCTTCTATTGATTTGCCATAACTTAGCGCCCCATTTGAAGCTGTGTGTTGGGATTTCAAAAATTTTCAAGCATAGGCGTAGATAGAAATATTTTATTGCAATATAATAAAGAAATAAAGTCCCTACGACAAAGCTTCCTATACAGAGCATTGCCCCTTTTAAATAACATTAAAAACATCATACAACTTTGTGTGTCTTAAAAAATTCCATTTTCCACCACTGCGATCTCAAATTACTGCTTCTTAAGGTGCGTATACATACAACGAACATGGGCGAACGATAGATTGCAAACGAGCACGCTACTAGCTAGCATCAAATGCTGTCTTTCGCGATCATCTGGGTTAGCTCAAAAGATGGTACTTCAATGAAATTTGAATAGAAATCGTTCGGTCGTTTTTCGGTGTGTACGATATGGGAATATTGTTAAAGTGCTGCACATTCGTTTGCTTTTAACCCATCGGTATAGTAAGTGAGTAAGTATTTAGGTTTAACTCTAGGCAGTAAACTTCTGTGGAACAAACACGAAAAGGATATTATATACAAAGCAAAAATGGCTCTAATAGTGTGATAGAATATCAAAATCAGAAGACCTCTGACATGCCACAAGATGGTATGATGGAAAAATTATTTTCAAAGAAATTCGGTACGAAATTAAGCAGCACGATGAAATTGGACCCATATACTATAACCAGACTTGGGAAGAATGTGATTCAATAGTACACAGACAGCTCAAAAGCAAGGAACTGGGATAGGAGTGTACGGGCCAGGAACCAAGCACTCTGAAAATTAGTGAGTCACCTCACTGTGGATTCCTGGGAACACTGAAATAGAAGGAAATGAAATAGCAGATGAACTAGCAAATAAGGGGACTGAAACACCATTATGGGGGCCGGAACCCTTTTGCGGTATCAGCTCCAATGTAATATTGGTAGAAATTTGCAAGGCTAAAAAAAAGGAGAAGATCTGATCATTGGAAAGATCTAGAGGGGCTTAATCAAAGATTCTGCTGGGTGACTACAATCCGTTGAGGTCCAATGAATGCACAAGTTAAAGTAAAACAGCACAGAGAATTTTAACAGAGATCCTAACGGGACATTGTCGCCCAAATGGATACCTTGTAAAGCTAAAAATAGTGAACGAAGGAGAATATAGATTCCGGGGCATGGAAGAGGAAAGCTCCATTCACATACTTGTGAATTGTATAGTCCTAGTGCATACCACCTAGTAGATTAGTGGATAGAAGAGGGACATTTATCTAAGTTTAAGCCTGCAGATATTATAAAGTTTCTCCGGGAAATAGAACTAAAGGAGCTGCTAATTTCTGAGACTTTCTTCAGGAACTGAGTAGAGGTAACCCCAGTATACATAAATACAAATAATGGTTTTAACTCACGCTCGTTGAAAACAACGTCTAGTGTTTTCCAGACATATAGACTCCATATTGGTTAATACATATAAAAAGTTAATTGAAATGTCCGCACATTATCACTTTTAATCAAAACTGTATTGAGAAGCTGATTGATTTAAAAGACTGTGTGAGCTGAAACACGATATATTATTCATATTTTTTTATTTACAAAAATAAAACCCACACCACTGTATGCAAAACATGATTGATATGAAACTGGATTTGACAAGGACATAACAAATTTTGTTATTTGAAGAGTTGCCTGACATTAGAAGCTACTCAGATTAAGAAAACTTCGAAGTATAACGAATCGATGTGATTTAAACTTCCAACTGTTCCGTAATGGACGATTTCAAACTAAGCATGACATATTTTTGTTGGTGTTTCAAAGGATTCAATATGAATAAATTTTGAATTCGCACACACACTGTAAAACGACTACTTTTTTACCGTAAATGATATATTCCTTTGAATATGTAATTTGTTCCATAATACGTAACGATATAACATTTACGAGCACGAGCAAACGACATTCATCTTGTTACCACAAGTTTGAGCCGAGCTGTGAAAATAAAATTTAGAAAAGTGTAAAAAGTATTAAGGCGAGATGTACCCTTAGAGGTTATATAGATAGAACAGACATGTCATAAGCGTGGGACTTTAGAAAATCAATAATGATGAATACACAATGATCTTTCTATTTTTTTGTGATTGATTGATTAGTACTCAGTAGTCTCTCTCTTTAGATCCTTCTATAAGAAATCCTCTCTTGTGCAGGAATTTATTTTTCTAATGAGTCAGCGCTTCGCAATCGAAGATAATTTGTTAGGCTTGCTTTGCTGAGGTGTTTGCTTTATTCCATACAATACCTTTGTGCTTCGCCGAGACACATCAAAGTATCAACCTATTGTGATTTGCCTAAGTGCAAGGACTTTAGTGCTGCTTGACTATCGGAAGGTATGAGTATCTTTTGATGATCATTCGCAAACACGTGTCGATAGCGTAGATTTCCGGCTTGAAATCGGATGGAACTTCTCCAAAGGTGCGAAGACATTGCATGCATGCATGAATTCCAGCGTCCCACACCAGCTCAACTGCATGCTTCCAGCACCTGAAGCCTCAGTGCAGCTTTCCTTTGACAACAATACCTTTCTTGGATTCTGGTATTTTCGCAAGCAACAGCTAAGCCTCTTATGTTTTTTGTTTTTCTCCGTAGATTTTTCCTATTGCTCATTTTCGTTTTCAAGCTGCGTCCACATTATGCCGATCGACAAGGTCGATTGGCAAACCTCATTCAACTTTCAACTCGTCCACATCGACAGTACATGTGGACGTGTTGACCACGATACATCACCCCCCCAAAACTGCAGAAGATGCTGCAATGGCAGCTGCTGCTGAAATTATTATTGCAGTTGCTGGAAACCAGCAACATCGTTTTCGTCGCCCTCGAAGATTTTGGGTACGACCCAGCCTTGTCAATGGTACGAAAAAATATCATACACAGGAATTTATAAAGGATTTACTGCAAGATGAGGTTGATGGGTTAAATCTGGAATACAGCATGTTGAACAGCAGGCTTCGATATGTCCTTTTATCCGTACCGACTTGGTTTGTGTTTGTATTCGATTCGACCCGACATTGATCGTGAATGTCGGGTGACTATCCACACTGGATCGGCATTGTCGATCGACACTATTCGACATAATGTGGGCGCGGCTTAATAGTTACAAATTAGCAGTTGTGTTTTCTAATTATTCTTATTTAGCTCTTGAAAGTCTTGAATAAGACGTATACTTTCTCACCAACATTATTACCTTTATTACGTTCTTTATAAAAGTTAATATTTTCGTGTTTCAACAAACTTTTTACCAACACTGTCTTTGAATTATTTATGGCCGTAATTATCTCATTTTATCACTCGAATCACAAAGACGGCAAATTTTAAATTGTTACCGCTATAAAACCCTAAACAAAGTTAACATCGTGCTCTGCTCATCAGATGCTGGAACTTTTCCGATATAAAATAAATTAATGCTCCTAAGCTGCTACGTTACGTATTTTTTAAACCAAAATGGGTTATTTATTTAGCATATGGATTTTTAGGAGTTTTTTGTTGAATCGAGAGTGATTTTAAGTAGTTTACGGCAAGTGGTGCATGAAATGTACGGCGAAAGAAAACATAATTAACACTATAAATTTTTGTTAGTTAAATTTTAATCGGGGATGCAATATGGCATGTCCACGACAGTTGACAGTCGACAATACCTTGGTGGTAAAACAATAGACACGATCAATAAATATCAAGCAACAAACAACTATTAAAATAACTTTAAAAGTACACTGAAACAAAACCAACTAAACTCAAACACGTTCTATCATTATAAATCAGCATAACCTCACTATTAGGTACCACCTGTTCTGAACGCTTTGTTTATTGTTTTACCACCAAGCTGTTGTCAAAATAGTTTGTGACGTCACGTGGACATGCCCTATATAAAGCGGCAGAAAACGGAGCTAGTTTGTTGATATTGTTTCATAACCTCACTTTTTATGTCATAAGATTTTCATTCTTTAATAAGTTTAGAGGTTGTCGTTGGTTTATTTTTTTTAAATATTATGGCCAAGAAATTGTAGTAGTTTTTGTAATTTTAGTGCCAAATAAATAAGATATGTTATACATATAGATACATACATGAAATAAATTCGTCGTGAACCATGATAATATTCAGGATATTGGAATTATTATATTATCATCGTTATAAAAACTATTTCAAACTAGAAATCCTCAATACTAGTCATATATATGTTTATTTAAGTTAATAAGCATTATGTTCGTTGAAGATGGCTCCGACCAATCAAGTTTGATGAATATATAAAAATATTTACTTCACAAGGTGTGGATTTACCATTAGCCTAGCATGAAACCGAATTCCTTGTTTGCGAATATCCTAAAGTTTCATTACATGTTATACTCGGCATTTAATTAACAAACTAAATATTTAAACTGGTTGATGAATATCAGATAAATCTGAAAACTCTAACGTTCAAAATAAATATACCATAATATTTTGTTACAGGTTGTGAATGCATCATCTTTTCTAAAATGTATGGAAAAGAAAAAGGTTTCTTCAAAAGTCCCGACTTTCCGAAACCTTATTCGCCCAATATCGATTGCCTCCTTTACACCTTCATAGGAAGTACTGATGAGATTGTCGAACTCAGTTTTTCGGATTTCGACTTACACAAGACGCAGGCCGGGTGAGTAATCACCTCAAATTTATTTTATCTAGCACATACACTTTCTGTCGAAAAAGATTATTG
>CAJUYG010000309.1:153076-171991 GCA_910591675.1 Galerucella calmariensis
TCTCTTTTAAATAGTTATGAAAATAACAGATTATAATTTACACAGTAAATAACAAACTATAAAATGGGAATGAAATGAAAACGACAAACCATCACAAGAAATTCTGATAAAATTGTCTGATTTTGACAACATAAGTCTGGCAACCCCGGATACGGCTGCCAACTTTTGGACCGTAACTTTCCCTTTTATATGATTAATTATTCCATTTACTCTTTGGATATTTAGATTTTGTTCAGTGGCTGCAATTGCTACCACAATTGTCAAAATTGCAAAGTTATCGTAAATGAACCATACTTACACTCAGAATAGAGTTATTGATGGCGATATGTGACATGTCGAATTTCTTGGATCAGTTCTTGGATCGTCGTCAAGATTAATCCATATTGCTTAAATTCTCCATACCAACTAGAAATTGTCGACTGGTGTCATTGGTGTCAATGCCAAAAACATAAACGAACTTGGCAAGCCATTCCTGTTGAGACAACCTTGAAGGCACTGTGTTTGATTTGATATGACTTATATTTCAAAGTGTGTTATTTTCTTTTTTCTGTCGCATATCAGCTCATTCGTCAACTCTATCATTAATCAAGATTCCCAGCTCTGACTTTTTCATAAATACTCTAACATAAGAGGTAGAATTTCATTCTACAAGCAAATTTCCCACCTAAATTACTATAAGTAATGGGATAATATATATGTGCTCCCCGGTAGACCTTAGCTTAGCGCCATTATCGTTAGAAAAAGGTTTTCACCAACACATATTCAATCCACGTAATGAATTCTTTTATCAGAGATGTAAGAAAAGCATTTGAGACGTTTATTTATTAAACCTTTCAAGAAACACGCGGGTTTCTAATATTTCAAAGAGCCATATGGTTGGTTTATATCGACATTTCACCGAAGGTTGATATATTTATTATTGATTTGTAATTTTGTTTTTGCTTTCTAATTTCTTTGGGTTTCGAAGATTAACAGTAATCATTTATTTGGTTAGAAAATGTGTATCCAAAGCAATAGCCGATATATTTTTGTAAAATTGCTTGATATACATCAGTGTAGATACGTTGTAGGGTTTAGAGCTACAAGGAAGACAATAAACCATTTTGAGGTTATAAACCAAAAGTCGAGCATAATTTATTCACAAAAGATAAATATTTTAGAATAACATTGATAATTCAATGATCAATCAACTTACATATTGTAAACCTAAAAGTTTCATTTAAGAGCTCAATTCTTCTGACTTGTTTTTTTTTCTTTTGGCTACAACTAACTCCACATCTCAGTGATTGCTCTATTCGCTGTAAAGTTGATTTCGAAAAAGTTAAATCAATCCGCTGCACTAGCGAAATTTCTTCCCAAAATAGTTGCTTTAATTAACATTAAATTTTCCAGTTGCATTCTGGGTGACTACTTGAAAGTATTCATGCACTTAGAGGAAGTCAGCGTAAATGAATACACCCCCTGGGAGATACTGATGTGCGGAGGGTTTGCGGACATTCCCAATACTCTTTATTCGTCTGGATCTGTGCTAGTACTCGAGTTTCACTCCAGCCAACATACAGCTAATTCCACTGGGTTCTTAGGAAGTTTTAAATTCTTGGATAAACGTAAGTAACATTTTCTATACGGGGCTGCATATATATTATAGTATTCATTTCAGTAATAATTTATACAGAATGGGCAACACAAAATAATCCACATAGATCTAATCAATCACAGTTTCCTGTAACTATTGTCATATTTAAGTTATGCGTGCTATCACAACTATAGTATTATACTATTATCTTGACATCAAACCAGAGGTTAAATTCCCTTTTATTAACTAAGTCATAAATTTTCAAGGATTAAGTGGAAATGAAAAGAAAGAGAGAGTTGGAGCACCTGAAACATTTGAGTGCAATTATGACACTGATAGTCTCTTAACCATTTTTCATAACCACCTCCTCACTTCTTAGAAATCAGACAACCTGGGACATGCCACAAGACGGTATGATGAAATAAGTATAACTTCAAATAAATTCGTTACGGAATTAAGCAACAAAAAGAAATGGGATTCAAATACCATTACCAGACTTGGAAAGAATGCCATTCAATGGTACACACACGGCCAAACACTCTGAAAGCTTGGAAAAAAACCCAAGTATCTTTCAAGCAAAAATACACGCCATAAGAAAGTGCGCCCAGTTCAATATTGATAAAGGATACAGAAGACAAAGGATTATCATAATATCGGATAGTCAAGCAACCATTAAAGCACTGAGCTCTTGTGTAATCAGTTCCAAAATGGTGTGGAAATGAAATGAACTAGGCGAGAACAATATAGTCACCTTACTATGGATTCCAGGACACACTGGAATAGAAGGGCGTGAAATAGCTGATATACTAGCAAAGAGAGGACTGAAATACCTTTCTGGGGGCCTGAACCCTTTTGCGGAATCAGCTCCAATGCGCTAAGAGTTTTAACAGGGAGCCTAACGGGACATTGTCGCCTGAATGGGCACCTGAAAGGCTCAAAAGAGTAGAGGAAGAAGAATGATGATTCTGTGGCATGGAATAAGAAAACTCCATCCACATACTTTCCAACTGAACAGCACTTCAGAATCCTAGAGCACAGCACCTGGGAGATTACTGGATAGAAGAGGTACATTTTACCTAATCCTACAGATATCCTAAAATTCCTCCGGGAATTAGGACTAAAGGAGCTACCAGTTTCTGAGACTCTCCTGAAGTAGGAGCAAGGGGGCACAACAGATCTTTCAGGTCTCAGTGAATGTCAAAAACATACATACATACAACCATTTGTCATCTCAAAACAAAGCGCTGTTGCCATGTCTTTTACTGGAGTTCACTGAAACGAAGTTCCAAAAATGCCTCTAGTTCCCATCTGTTCGGAGTGTGAGAAGTGTGACTTCAGATCACACTTAGATAATTCACATCCAAGTTACTTATTTTGACCAAATTGGTGGTTGTAAACTGCTTTACTACACTACTGAACTATTTCTGTTGAAAAATCATTCATTTTTTATAACATAAATATTGTATGTAGATGACCTTGAACTTATTTCTGTTGTGGGATATTTCGTCGGGTACAGAAATACAAAATTAGAATAGGAACAATTTCACAAAAAGTGTTATCGACAATGCAAAATATTTGGAAAATGTGCTTCTACTAATTGGGGCGGGCACCAAGTTTGTGTAACAAAATTTCAACGGAAACTTCATTTTCAGGGTTATTTCGAACAGACGGCTGGAAATTGCCAAGTACTGCTTGCGATTACGAGTTTTACAGTTCGGACCACTCGCAACTTTATGGGAAGTTCTACTCTCCCAGATTTCCTTCCAGTTATTCTAAGAATATTAGATGTACTTACAAATTTCAAGGAAGGTATGCATTTCATTAGCTAATGTATACAGTATGTCTATTTTTTTTATGTCAGAATAAAGAAAATTAATTGCATATTACAACACAACGAATAAGACATTTGAGACAGTTCAAAAGTATACTTACAATTTATTAAGTTTTAATGTCAATTATAGTTATTTTTAAAAAGTACATAGAGTATTCGAATGCAATAATACTTTAACAACCAGATGCTTATCGGATATTACAGAGTCGTACTCAAACTTGACAAAATATTTAACAATTTAATAAAAACTGTTTAGTGGTGCTTCATTACCGAAAACAGAAATCAGCCTCGGCAAGGTATTCTTATTGAGGAGACAGCTGTTTTCAAAAATTGTGGAGTTATTGATCTGGAAATTTGGTTAAACATGACATTTAATTTTGACATTTTACATTTCTTGACAGGTGCCAACTATATGCAACGCATAAAAGACAACCTTTGTATATAATAGAGAAAGAAAAAAAACTCAGGGTATTTCTCCTACTATAAATACGTGTTAAAAATTAAATTTTAATTTGAAGCTTTAAAAAAAAGGAAGGAAATAAAACTGAATAGCTTACAGTAAGATTAAAACATGCTTAACCTGCACTATGCTTGAAAGAGTCGGTATGTTAGCGAAACATTTTAAGGTGATTTAACTTTTTACGCCATTAAACAAAGTTACTGTTAAAACCCGGAATGGCTTGAAAACGTTCTAATTTACACTCAAGTGAGAACATTTTTTCAGAATAAAATGACAAGAGATTATGTAAGACTTCTATTGTGTTTCTTTTTTAATTTATTCATTATGTCGTGAAGAGCGTTAGGTGGTAATAAAACAAAAAAGGGGAAGACAATTTAAGTTTCACGTTTATAAAAAAAAAGACGACTGGAAAAAATATGAACAAGCTTATACTTTCTACAGCTCATGCTGTTTTTTTGTTGTTTAGATAAGCCTAGTTTAAAACTTTGAGCAAAATGTTGACTTGCTCAAAAATTGAGTTTTGGATAAAAAAATAGTAGCTCGGAGGAATTTGATTTAAACCCGTTGTAAGATTTATTTTTGATATGATTAAATTGATAAAAATTCCAAGAAGTTCATAGATAAACAGAAAACTACAAAAACTATCAACAGTAATTACACAAGTGGTGTGAATATTTTGATAATTTTAACTAGATGCACGAATCTTTGTTGCTATGGAAATCTCACGAGTGGACAAGTCCACGAGTGGGATTTCCTAATAGCAATTAAGACGAGTGCTAATGTAGTTAAAATTATTCAAAAAAAATTATTACCATTTTTGTAATTCGGCGTGATTATTTTTTAAGCTAATTAGCAAAACGCAAATATGTAAGTATCTTTATTAAACAGGTTAACTGACAGTTAATTTTTAATGTCAAATAAAAATGACACTGACCGGTACCCAATGGCTTACGCATTCATTCAAACGAAGTTATTGGAAGTAATTACACAAATGAATCAAAATTACCGATAATTTTTTATGAAAGCTTGTTGTCTAATAACTGCATGAGTTTATTTTCATATTTTGGCGTAAGAGTCCGACTCCGAATGAGGAGGGCTCTTTTGACAAATTATGAAAATAACCGAATGCGGTTTTTACTGACAACATGCTTGAATAAAAAATTATTAGGTCTATTTTGATGCGCGAGTGTAATTCGGTAGAATATTTCTCGAGTAAAAGAAATAAAAGTATTGTATTTTTGGGTTTACTTTCGGTCACTTTTTCTTGAATAGAACTTAAATAATCTTGTCGAAATCGTGACATTTTAACGAATTTTAAAATGTCACAATGACAAATGCGCAATTTTAACACTGGTTACTATAGTTACGGACCTACAGGGAAATTTTCAATAGTTAGCGGGATCTTATCGATAGTTAGCGGCATCTTATCGATAGTTAGCGGCATCTTATCGGTAGTTAGCGGCATCTTATCGCGATAAGATCCCGCTTCATTAGGGATTTTCAATAAAGGAGGGTAATATTCGCTGTAATTTGCTACTAGCAAATTATCAGTGTAATTTTGATGCCATTGGTCTTGAATTTTTTTCACGATTGGCTGAAAGGATCGCTTAAAAAATAATCACTTTAATCCTGGGGTACTTCGTTATACAGGGTGTTCCGTTGGAAAATTACTTATACCGAGAATAGTAGTGGTTCAAAATATGCTCATTAATTGGATCTTATAATTTTTGAAACCGAGATGTTTTGTAGAATATTACTCGTTTCTTTGTAGGATCATAACTTACCAATCACACCGTATATCTTTCTAATATTAGGTACAGATATTCTTCAATCGCAGCTCTATTGAACTACTGATTAATAACAATGAAAATCTAGGTTCAAATCAAGAAAAACATTTTAATAGATTATGTCACTTTCTGAGCATACCATTTCAATGTCGCTGTACTGGCAATGATATAGCGGTAAACGTAAAACTTTGTGACCCATTGATCATAACAGTCTAAATAACACCCTGTTTTTGTCTTGTCACTTGTCGTAAAATATTTTTTATGCAGCCGTCCCGAAAATAAAACTTTCGATATGATTCATTAAATCGAAAATGAAACTTTACACAAATCGTACCGAAAGTAGCTATTTTCGGAATGTTTTGTTTTACTTTCGGGACTCGCAGGCTTCCAGGACTCGCCTACGACTCGCCCTGGAAACTGCCTACTCATCCCGTGAAATATCACTTTCGGGACTCGTTACGTAAATAACTATAAATTAAAACGTGTATCTACTTCTAGTTTTTATTTCAGTAAATTTCTTCGAGCTCTATCGAGTTCGACATCATTGAGATTCTCAATTTCTCCTATTTTCCATGATATCCCAACGCCTCTGCAGTTAGTTTCTTTCGCTGACTCATTTAATTTGTTCGATTTATTCGATATATTTCCGGAAAAAGCGTAGGCTTTCCTTTTGAACATATTTCCTTTGTAGGTTATTTTTTCGAACATATTTATGCTTCGCGACCGATTGCAACTGCAATCTAGGAACAGTTTTGTTGAATACGTGATTTGTTATTTAATAACAACAGTTATACTTTGAGAAAATTCATGTGCAATGCAGAAATTTAATCTCACGTCAAAGTGTCAACAAAGAACTTCATATAAACCACCCCTGATCACTTCGGTTGAAGCTAGTTTGTGTATTCTCCACTAGCACCGACATGTTTCAAATAACTTCGGATAGCCAAACTAGTGTTGAACTATTCGACCACAATCTTGACTAGATAATGAAGGAAACAGCGTGGTAATGTTTATCTTGCCAAACTTCGAAAAATCGTAATTTGTTAAAATAGAACATCCGAATGTACCTATGAACATCTTTAACTTCTCTGAATATTCTATGGATTAAAAAGTAAAAGATAGAAGAAATATTTTATGGTCTGAAACTGCCTTTTTATTACCCCATGTCAAAGTTGTAGAGGTTAAAGTGATTTTTCTTAAATATCTCGGAGATTGAAAATAAATATGAAAATCATATTTTTCCCACTTTTCTCTTCAAAGTGCAGAGATAGCGTACACACCATGGGACTAAAGGGAGTTAATCCCCTGAGATTCGACCCTGCTAGCGAGATTAAGTGATGCACTTTAGTCTTTTGATATACAGTGTGACTTTGGAGAAAAGAATAAAAAAATTACTGGACACGAGATGTTACCAGAGATTTTCAAATTTTTCATAGACTATACATATTACCTCATGTAGATAATGAGATGCGGTTTCTATAGTTAGGTTTAAAGTCAATTAATTTTTGTTGTGAGTTACCCGCCATAAAAGTTGCTATGTTTCAGAAGACAATAATTGTTATTTTTCAAAAAGACACTGAATATTTAGCAATATATGAAAATGTATATATTTTTCCTTGTAATGGTACCTTAAACTTTAAAATCGAAACACGCCGAGCAAAAGTAGAGAACTTCAAATTTTCAAATCAAAATCTACACTGTTGAACAAAATAACTAAATATTAAATTTTACAAAAAATGTTGTAGATCTTATACGCATCATAGAAATTAAGTCTCTTTTTTCTGGGTACTCTAATAACCAAAACATTCAGTATCAACGGCTGCTGAAGTCGCTGCCATCTACACTGTTTAAAAAAAATAGGGACATATTAAATTTCACAAAAAATGTTGTAGATTGTATACGCATCATAGAAATGCAATGAAATTTCTTTTTGCAAAAAAAACATTCAGCAGCAGCGGCTGATTCAGCCCCGCCATCAACCTGTTGAAAAAAATTAGGATTTCACAAACAATGGCATAGATTCTTCACGCATCATAGAAAAGCTTTTTTGCGTAATCTAATAACCAAAACAAACATTCAAGGTCAAAGTAATGACCGGCCAACTGACAAAGCAACCATCTCGCCATTTCGCTACCCCTGTGGGAACCATTTACAGTTCTATGTCCGAAGTATGTAAAGTAGCCCGTGAAAAATCACCCGACAGCTAAGTGCGGTTATAAAACACCTCTCCATCTTTCCCCAGCTCAAATATGTTCCATTCCACAATCAAGATTGTAAAAACCAATTTAAAAAAAATAATTTTTCAATATAATACTTTTATATCGCATCTGATCTCTAGTTTAAAGTTCAATGGTCAAAAGTCGTTTATAATCCTAACTCAGTGCAAATACATTTTGTTGACTTTTAGTTGAAAAATTAAGAATAATGGTCGGTGCTTTTATTCCATTTGTAAATGCTTGAAGAAGATGTAGTATTTCACGATGACTGAAAATAGTTGGAAAACATATCTCTAGAGTTAAACAAATGATGGATAACTGTGTGAAAAGCTATAAATTATTTTAACGCGGATAATCCACCATTAGGTGAAAACGTCATCTCTGTTGGATGTGACTCGTTTAATACTCCATTCGTTAAAATAAGCGTTAAATGTATAATTAGTTTGAAAAGAAAAAAAGAAGAGTTGTTTTTAAAACTATTAATCATGAAAGTATCCCTTTCATCTGTCTAGTGCATTGGTCGGCAATCTTTTTTGGCTGCGGGTCAAAATCAACCAAAATTTGAATATTAAAGGGACCTTTGGGTTATAGTGATATTCTCATTCCAAAACGTAACAAGTAAGGGACGAAATGGTCTTGCGCGCAAAAACAAAGTATAGTCAAATGCAGTCTTATCATGTGGGTCATACGAATCAACGAAGACATACCGCTTTTGTTTTCTTTTAGTGCGTTCAATCATAACTTCCAAATAAAATCCGTAAGATGAATAAGACAGACTTATGCAATTTTGACGGGAGAAAAAAGGATATGTATTTAGTTTTCAGCGATTCTAAAAAGTATTTCACCAGAAAAGTTTTTATAAATGTCAGTTATGTATCTTTGACAATTAAAAGTGACATTATGAATAATAATAAGCAATATTCCGGTATTTTGCATCCTCAAGCAAAAAAAATGGTACTTAATCTTCGTCAACCAGTGTGCAGGAAACATCATCCATCATTATTTTCAACGGGTATATTTGTAATCTCACATTTTGATAACCTCTGTGTCTTCTGATTTGATACATATGGTTGGTGACCTTTGAACCCGCACGATAAGAGCGCTTTTTACCATATCTATTTTAATTTTTTTTTTCGTATTTGCTTTAAAAAAAAATTTTTATGTATAAAATTTTTTTCGGAGCTAAACTGAGTTATAGTTAAAATAATACCCTTCTTGTTGTGCGTCATCGATTGTGACGTATATCCGGGTTTTCGGTATGTCGTTTATTTTATTTGCTATTTTGACATATAGCTAACCTTAAATTTGATAAATAAGATCATCAGGATTGTATTTAGCCAAATTCGAAAAGGCTATGCAAATAATAATTACCAGCTTCTTTTTCTAACTGAAAATACTTGAGAACTTTCAAAATACTGATGTTTTTCCGTGTATTCATGCATATTTTTGTATTATTCATATAAATAAAACAATAAGATTAATATTCACTTTTCATAAATAATAATTGACCATAAAAAACAAAGTACAGACCTGTCAAGAACTGTCAGTGTGATAGTAGAAAAAGACGTAAGACTTATTGTCGCTACGAAAGTAACGCCTTCATAGTATTTTAAACTCTCGATTGATAGGTTGAGCTTGAGCGTAATCTAAACATCAACCAATCAAAATTTTGTAAATCATAGAGTTAACCTTTGTAATACATTTAAACGGTTCATTATTGTGATATTTTGATTAGGATTAATCACTGACCTGCCTTTTTTCCATGTCTTCCTACGTAATGTGTTAGAAAAACATTAACAATCGATGACGCACACCAAGAAGGGTATTATTTCAACCATATATGTATATTTTATTCTATGCTGGATATCAAAACTCGTACGAGTGAATTTCATAACAGTTACCACACCGAATTATTTTTCTCTTTACTTCGATAGAGAAGTAAAATTAAGTGGTGAAGTTATGCTGGCGCCCCGCGAGGTCACACAGGCCCCCCACCCCAAAAGCCCCCACTGTGAATACAATAACTGTTAACTACTCTAGCAAAAAAATAACTGAATAAGTTCTGCCCTGAATAATAAATTATAATTTCGAATATAGAGTAAGTTATGAAGGAGTAAATCTGGTTTAAAGTAAATTTGAAATGCAGATCTCGCGACATTCTGAAGAAAGCAATTACGTATGGAACAAATCTGCATGTTAAATTTGTGTACACTGCATGGTGGAAGTCTTCCGTCAAACTTCTTAAATGCTTTTCAAATTACATTCTACTATTCTCTATATAAATATATTAGTACAATCACTAAGAAATTTGAACAATTTTATTTATGAAATACGTGCACTTGTAAACTCTTCAACAATGACTATGTTAAGTGGAGTTGATTTTTCACTTCATTCCACCTCGTTAGTTATGTAGAATTTTATACATCCTGGAAGAAACTTTGATCTTGCGTTAAGAAAAAAATAGTTGCTTTTAAGCTACAGCTTTGCATAAATATATGTATATATTGGGAGCTTTTTGTCACTTCATTTTTTTATTTTCATTTCCCACTCAAAAACTTGTGGAAAATGTTTATATTCAATAGGTTTTTTCCCCTACTAGCTGTGAAGTTGAAAATTATTGCTTCTTCTAACCAATTGGAAAGTTGAACTTCTTTATTGATCTTTAATGATTTTTTCTATTATTAACGATGGTCAATAATGGACATATTCAAATACTCAGAGATAGTAGCTCAATAAAAACTTGTGCAACATAATTTTCTATAACTAGGAGATTGTCTTCAACATATTGACTGCTTGAAATTACCTATGTCAATATAAAATTATTTGAATAAAAATACAATTAGTTTAAAATTCGCGCTCAACCAAAAATGACTGATGACATAACGAGTACGTTCATAATATATCGAAAAGTGACAATGTACTTGTCAGTCAGACGACGTGGTAAACGCTTCCTGTGGTGCGTTTGTGAATTATTTTTAATTTTTGTCTTAAATTAGGCTAGTAGTGGAAAAACTAGTATATACGCCATGGTGGTGAAGACATTCATATGCCACGCGCCTTATTCCGCTCGGGTCGAAGCCCCTCGCGAAATTATTTTGGTGCTCGGTCAATAATAATAGTCTTCACCACCTTGGTGTATAATATACTATTTTATGTCAATTGATATGGACTGTGCCCATAATAAAATTCATTTTGCATATCTTTTTCACTTGTCAACTGTCTTCTTTGAAATAATTGAAGAGATGATAATAATGTTGGTTACCCCTAAATCCCTAGCTATTGTTGATGATGATTACTGTCATGTGTCATGTCAATTGACGTGTTCTTGTTAGAGCAATAGGTTAGGACCATCGAACTAAATATTTATTCTGTGGTTCCAGCCAAGTTTGAATAATAAGTTGTTGATCTCCACACTCGTTACTTTCTGCTTGCTAATAATCAGTGTAAATGTAGTAACAATAAAGGTAATGTCAAATAAACAATTGTTTGATAAATTTCAATTTTCTTTTTAGGCATAAAGAACGAGTACGAATAATATTCGAAGAAGTGGCTCTACAAAAAGGAGATATCAGGTGAGATACGCCGGAACAAGTCAAACTCGTAAAAATGCTGATCATTCGATAATAAATTCGACAAGTTTTGATCGTTTCGCCAAGCTTCGTTGAACTATATCCGAAATATTCAAATTTCGACACTTACTAATGGTCGCTGTTAAAAAGAACTCGGTTTTACAGTTACTGATTTATTCATGGTGTTTATTTTATACTTTAGACGGTCTATTATTAACATCGCTAACCAAGTACTTAACGTAGCCTGAGGAACCAGAAATAATGTTTAAGATATTTTAACTTCCATTCAACGTTAACGAATAAGCAAAGTCATTCTCACATTTTAAATAGACCAACAAAGTAACTTTGCTTATAACCACAATAATATTCACAAAATAACCAAATAGAATGCAATGTCATTATTTGCGACGATCCCGACAATTTGTAAACCACTATACATTCATACAGGACGCACCTTATTAGTCTGTATTCTATTTCAATAAAATACCAGATGTGTCGGAGACTGCAGCTACGCCACTGAAGTTGAAAATTGTAAGGCCGGCGTGACATTAATTTTCTGGAATCTGCTTTAAGTTTTTACAACGTTTGACATTTTCCTTTCCATAGTTCGTATAGCAGCTAGTATAATATTTTTCAATTTATCTCACACAGTAGATAATAATTTTCGCAGCCTTGGACGCTAGTGTCTAATTATCAAGGTCAGGCAGGTTCTCTATAGGGCCGGTGATTAACACAGCTTACGGAGACGTCTCGCCTGTGGCTCTATCAATAAACAATGAACATATCAAATCTAATACTTGCCTATAACAATTGATGGTTTTACATACTTCCATGTCGCGTTGCGGTGGATCGTATTGTGGTGCGATCTAGTGGCATGCTTATGTATTTAATTTTTCCCAGCTTTGCGGCAGAAAAACACCCTTTTTCCAATATTTTTATGACCTTCGCTATATGAGTTCATCAGGCAGCGATAACAATAGGATTATAACGACCTTTTCTGAAATTAATTATCTGAGTGGTAACTTGTTAATGGGGTTTCTTAAGAATAAAGATAAAGTTCCATAACCACAACTCATGCTATAAACTTTTTATCGCTAATATCGAAAATTTAACGATTCTGCAAAGATGGCTTATTAATATTCAGTTGAAAAAAACATCGGTTATGCATCAAGTACGTTAATTGGATTATTTCAACACTGTATCTTGATAATTTAACATTTACGATCAATAAATTCATATCGACTTGAAAGATTAGCAGTTTAAGTTAGGTCAGTCAGTAATAAAATTAAAAGATAATTTTTTTTTAGTTCTCAATAAGGCACAAGATATAATAAATTCTATTGAATAATATTAATGTAGACCAATTTTAACTCTGATCACCATGTAATAATATCCAGTCCCTCTATACACTGTGTTATTTATAAGATACGACAAACGCGAGCTAACTGTTTTACCTAATAGCGTTCATTAAAAATTATAACAGATTTGGAAAGGTCGTTGAAAAATAAGTTCAAATGCACTTTCAATTTTCTTTTATAAAAAAAATGGATAGATATGTTTAAAAAAGTCGAACTCCATTTTTGTACTACTTTCGGATGATCTTAATCGATTAGGTGATGACTAACATGGTAGTGCACGATATTATTTGAAAGTTATACCACAGAGTACACCATCTAACAAGAGGCGAAAGAAAGTAGTTTTTGTGATCGCAAATTTGTGTGCACATGCGTGAATTAATTAGTTTATCTGTCAATGTCAAGTCGACACTTCCTTTAATTCCTCTCTGTTCACCGTGTATTATTTTAAGATTAGGTTGAAAATTAGCCACTTCTCATTACACACATGAGATGAATAATAAGATATTCTCATGTTGGTAGTTAAAAAAATATTCTATAGATCCAATTGGGAGGGATGTTCATCAACACCTATATTTCTTAGTGTAGTGTTACTTTTCTCATTGTATCAAGTAGTTTATGTGTCAATGCCTAGACGTATTTCCGCTCAATATCGTGTAAGTCCGACACTTCAAAGGAACCGACACAGCTTTCGTCTCTTGTTAGATGGTGTACTCTGTGGTTATACCTGAAGTATGGCAGTTCGCTTCGCCGCTGAGATGAAATTTTTTCTTTTTTGTTTTTAGTTTTTTTTTTACGATTTTTGAGACAAATAACTTTGCTTTACTTCAAATTAAATGTGAAAAAATTGTGAAAAAAAACTAAAAAACTAAAAAAAATTCATCTCAGCGGCGAGGCGAACTGCCATACTTCAGGTTCAGCTTTTAAATAATACCGAGCACTACCATGGTAGCCATCACCTAATCGCATAAGATCATCCAAAAGTGGTATGAAAATGGACTTTATCTAATTCCGCTATCAAATGTGACATTTTACGTCATTCCTTGACGTTAGGTAACGTCACATTTTTCATAACCTTCATATATCAGTTATGAAAAGTAGTTATGTAAAAACTTTACGTAACTGTTTATGTTTCAACATAGAGATACCACATGAGTTTCAAAGAATAATTTATTAATTAGGTGGGTACTGTCAAAACTGACAATTATTTCATTATTTAAACTGTACAATTAACCCATTATTTTAATTCAATAGTATTTTGAGATTTATAAACATTGAAAACATTATTCAGGACACAGTTATTTAAAGTAAGTCAATTTTCTGGGTGAATACATTATAGTAACAATACTTCTAACACCATTTGATTCCACTTCAATATTATCATTGTAATTGAAGATTTTATTGAATATTATGAAAGCGCGGAATTAGATAAAACATTGTACGTGAACACGTTATGAAGAGAGCGACATTGTTCAACACGCGTAATTTGCAGAACTCGCTAGCGCTCGTTTTGGCAAATATTACGCTTGTTGAACAATATCCCTCTTTTCATAACTAATTACGTAAATATCTATTTTTAAACATAACTATCCATTTTTTCATTACACGAGAACAAATTTAAGAAAATTTAAAGTGCATTTGAACTCGGAAATTACACCCATCAGAAGAAGACTGAAGAAAATTTCTCCATACGATCTACCAAACCGATTTTAGCAAAAAGAAGTCTCTATCCCAGCAGCCATGTCAAAGTTTATACATATATAGACTATTTATAATAGGAAATTGCTACTGAGCAATTTTCCCCCATGTCAATTTAGCATTAAGACACACAATTCACTTATTGTAACGTACGTTTTACAGATTGTAAATAAAATTGGGAAATTAAAAAAAAAAAAAAAAAAATTTGAACTCAATTTTCAACGATCTTCCCATATCTGTTATTAATTTTTATGAACGCTATTTGGTAGTTTTGTATTTGACAGTTTTGTACAGGAATCCTTATGTCTCATCTTATATAAATAACACAGTGTTTATGATTTGGATAAATTAGTAGAATCAGGTCTCTGAAGAAAACATTTATTTGATAATACTACTTAGTCTACCGATTAATACAATCATGAACATAAAGAGAGGTTGACATAAAAAGTGTCTAAAATCCACTCCTGCAAATTGCTTAATGTGGTTATCTAGTTCAAAACTGATAGTTGCATTACGTAATCTAAATATAAAAATATAGATTTATAAAATTGCGTTTTCTTGTTCATTGAATTCCATGTTTTTAGTCAGTTTACCGGAAATAAAAGGTTATCATGATGCACCCTTGCTTATCTGACATTCACGGTCAATCAGCTACTGATTCCAAGTTAATATGAAACGCACCTGATGTGACTCTGCCTTTTAAACATACACCTATGCCCGATAATAGTAAAAGTATATTGTCAAAGTGCTCGATGACTAGGTGTTTAAAGAGGACAAAAGAAATTCATATCAGTATATCATCATTAAAAGAAATATTTATTTTCAAACACATTATATATAATATGTGGTAAAAGGAAAAATATAATCCTGGGCATAAAACATTAAGTTACGCCATTTTCCAGACAGAGGAAAAATTTTTTCCTTTTTTTATTTTTATTTTTTTTTATGCAATAATTCCATGGAGTCAAACGGATTATCCATTTAAAATACTGCCTCTTTGTGTATTTGAGATACTTCATGTCTATTACCACAAGATCTCCTGCTTCCTTTCCTGGTCTAATTGAGGAAAAAAGCTTAGAGACTGACCAATGTCTTAAAAAAATGTATGATCTGAGTATTGTACAAAATAAGGAAAATTTTCACAGAAATTTTCACAAATATTTACATAATCTGTTGGTACATTTATGTTTTTCTTCCTTATTTTGCGCTCAATTATGAAATGCGTGCTATCAGCCGCCTTTTGCGTATGTCCTTTGAACAAGAGTACTTATTTTAACAATGCGAATTAAATTGAAGTTTGGTAATTTTCGTAATTTTGGTAATAGATGACACAAAAATCATCATTTCTTCCAAATAATTAGACAATCTAGATAACGTCATCTAATATGGCAGTCCAAGGCAGACAATTTGATCAGTTTTCTATTGTCTATTTAATGGTGAACAGTGTTCAGTAATTTTTGGTCCATTTTATTAGTGTAGGTACTCAGTTTTACAGAAATTAAAAATAATATTTTTATGTTTCAGTTGCTTGAATCGAGCAGATATAATTAAAGTCTTTGATGGCAGCACTTCTTCGGATCCATCCATTATTCTTCTTTGCAATGAAGAAACACAAATTGAAATCCTTTCCACTGGTCCAAATTTATTTATCGAATTTGTCGCGAATTCCGATAACCCTGGTCGGGGGTTTAAGGGAAAATTTCAATTTCAGCCCAGTGATAATTTAGTAGGTAAATATCCAAATATGTAAGAAATGATTGAGTTGTAAATTTGTCTACATTTTTTTTCCCGAAAAGCATTGCTTTTAAGATGCTTGAAATAATTATAAACTGCTTTTTTATATGCCAAAACTCAACCCAATATGTACTTAGTTATGTAAACGTTGCTATAGTTTATTTACGATAAAAAGACGATGACGTTGCAAAACAAAATATTGTGATGTTGCCAAGCTGTAGTTTTTTTCTTTACTTAACGAAAACTAGAAAAGTCAATCTGATATTAGATTGACAATTCTCAGTAATAATGAATACAAATAGCGAATACTATTGCTTACGTCTCTTACAGCAGTAGGCGGGAGAAGCGGGCCCCCATTTCGGCATTGTCGTTCAAAATAGCTCAACAAAGATGTTACCATCTCTTTGACATTCACTGTTCAGCTGCTTGCTTCGGCATTTTATTTACTACCCACTGCAGATTCGCCTGAATAATTAGTTATGAAAATAACTGTTCTTTTAATCTCAAAGAAGCAATGAATTTAAAAGCACCAAAAAACTTGTAAATATTAGACGATGATCGAATGTCAATAAACGTCTAAACAAACTGAGGAATTTTACCAGTTGGTCTGACAACGTCTTGAAGTTTTGCCAACCCGTTAGCTGTAAATTGCCCCGGCTGTTGAGGATAAATTGTATTTAC
Organism: Galerucella calmariensis; assembly: GCA_910591675.1. Taxonomy (NCBI): domain Eukaryota; kingdom Metazoa; phylum Arthropoda; class Insecta; order Coleoptera; family Chrysomelidae; genus Galerucella; species Galerucella calmariensis. The sequence continues at coordinate 169,984 of CAJUYG010000309.1, forward strand.
GGTTGGTAAATTAATATTTATTCTGATAAGCAGGAAAGTAGCTAAAAATGACGTCATCGTCAGGTTAGGTTGGGTTTTGTGGATAGTGGTCTATGAGGTACAAGAGTCTATTGTGGCTCACATATATAGATATTTCTCCAAGCAAATTCAGCCCCTCAACAAAGCCGATTACTTCATTTGGTGAATGCCGTTTCATCATGGTTTTACTTTGAATTGAACCAGTAGATGACATTAAAAAATCTACCAGAATGGCGTTAGCGTAGGAATGCAACAGGGCCTATATTCTTAAGGGAGTAGTGAGGATCTCACCAGATTTCTAATAAATTAGAAAAGATGGTTGAGTTTGTTTAGTGACGTTGCTAGTTGGGCAGCTGAATTTTCCTTTTCATTCTTATTCATCATCTACTTGCATGCTTGAATCGGAAAAACGGTAAAACTGCTATTAAATAATTGGGAACAATGACAACAATTTGCATAGATGTCTGATAATAATGCAGATTCTGACCAGTCCCTCAGCCTCAAGAATAAGGGCCCTGTAGAAAAATTCCAGCGAATTAACCTAACATAACCTCCATCGGTCATGGTTTTTGCTCTAATAACTTTTGGCGCATTTTTCAGTTTATGATTAGTACTTTTCATATACAGAGCTGGTCTACCCTCCATATGTTCCCACAAAGATTGTTCGTATAAATCCAAAAGAACATTGAAATATTAGAAGAGTGTATTTTAAAATGTGTTTATTTTATTTATTGAGTGAAAATGTAAACTGTACTTTCTATGACTTCTTAAATAGTGTCACTGTTTCTAAGCGCCTGTAACAAATACAAAAGATATCATATTAATAATGTAAATACTCAAAGCTAGGATTGTAAAATTGGGTAGGAAACTTGAAAGCACATGGTCTGAACAAGTATACTCTGGTTTTTTTTTCCTTTTGAGCGGTCAAAATAGATTCTGGCTTACTCAAATCATGTGCTCTCAAGTGTGTACCTACTAGCTTTAATACATAAAAAGTTATTGTGAATAATTAGATATATATTTTCTTACACTGTAAAATCTGTCAGTTTAAATTTTTTTAAATGTTCATTTATGATATTTGATTATGATGACCGTTCAGTAATTCAAATCAGATCAGCTGGACGTGAATCTATTTGCTCAAGGTATATCGATCGACGAAACATATTTAATCTAATATTGAGGACTAGGACTTATCTGTAGAGAAGCCCTGAATATGTTGGCAGAAGACAGTACAGTGTCTCTCTGACTGACGGTTCCGAAACAAGCAATCAATCAGGAGAATGCAGACCCCAGTTAGCTAAAGAAGGTTATAAAGTAGATTTTGCATAACGTGCACCAATTCCAGGTCATCTCCATACAAAGAGTTTACTGAACAAAGGTTGTTGAAACTGGTTAAGACATTTGAGCACAGTTACTACTTACTACTTCCGCTGCAGCGATGCACCTAACGTGAAAATTAAAAGCTACTCAGCGTCCTTTATAGACAGAGGAAGCCTGGTCCATCAGATTTGTAGCTAACTGCTCTGTGTATTGAAAAATAGTATTCTCAAGATGATTTTCTATTGTATATTTTATAGTTCCAATTGGGATAGAAATATAAATGTTTGCCTTACTTTTGCCTATGAGTAAAAGATCATTTTCATCAATTTGACTCATATTTAATCATGTTTTAATTCGATAGAGAAGGAAAAATATGATTTTAAATCGATTTCTCTATATTTCTACCAGCTTGAAAACTTGAAAACCAGCTTCAATCCACAAAAGAGTAATATTAAGCCTTTCAACTACTTTAGGCATTAGCTTATATTGCTTCCAGCAAAATAATAAGAATAGGATTTCTACCTATCAAAACACAATTGCTTTTGATATATTGCTACCCTAGACCATTGGTTGTATCACCTAATAAAAGTTAAGTAATAAGGCCATTCGTCAAATGGCTTTAGAATTAGAATACTATTTCCAATACCTTACATAGTTTGAAGCTTGGTTT
>CAJUYG010000309.1:176991-199854 GCA_910591675.1 Galerucella calmariensis
TGATTTAGTAATAATATAATTTGTTACACTTTTAAGGGTGTGTGCCAGCCCTCAAGTTGTACGCTCCACGTATGCCGATAATTTTGCGATGGATTTTTTTTCATAAACTAACGTTTGGTGTCTCGGCATACCTGAAACTAAAATTGCAAAATGCAATTTTTCATTGCAATGAACAATTAAATTATCTGTCGTCTTCCCCACGGGCAAATATTTGTTTCGCTTGATTGTTAATGGAAATGAGCAAAATTACCGAATCTCAAGAAGGCATACGTTTAACTATCATCACGCTTTTTTGCAGCGGGCTGACGGTCTATCAGTGAGATGAATGGAAATCGCATTTTTTCTGATTTAAATATAAATCCAAAACAATCATCGCTGCTCGAAACACATACGTAGGTATACCGACCAAGGCTAAAGAACATTCTTCTTTCCACTTATTCCAGCCCCAGTACCATAGTTTGATAGTGATCGGTAAACCAGTTGATGATCCATGATTACTCGGGATAATCACATGTTCCCTAGATCGGATAGTGATAATCACTTGCTCAGAAAATATGTTCTACGGTGTCATGATATCCAGACTTATTTCAAATATGGGCTTTTCTGGTATTGTGTCAGTTGTATCAGTGTGTACAACATTGTTCGAAGATGATATGCCTCTAGACTAGCCTAAAAATTGCCATCATGGCTTTCGCGTCTATACGAAAATGTTCAAAGGAAGAAAGCCAATAAGTGCTTCATTACCGACCCCATGCTGTATATAGCTTCAGTGATACCAAAAATAACTTGTCTATGGATTGTAGTTCATATATTCACTGCGGAGGACACTTCTGTCCTCCTCCACCAAACTATTGTTCCATAGGTGATGGTTGGCGTTATGACAGTTTGTAAAGCCAGTGAACCATTTTGGGATGTATTCTTAAGATGTTGCTGATTATTCTTCTGCATTGCCAGAAAAGTCTAGTTACCCTGGTAGTGTTATACTCTTACATGCGAAGGAACCGTTCGTTAATATGTTGAACATAAAGTTAAATACAGAATAAATTAAATCTTAGAGTGGTCTTGGCTAAAGCGACAGACTGTATGGTTGCTAATGAGTTTAATAACAAGATTTTTTCCAGAGTTTTAGCTGCTTATGCTGGTGTTCGATACTGGTAGTAATGTAGTGAACTAAGTAGTAAACAATATACCTCTTCTAAGCGAATATATTTATATGATATTTATAATGGTGGAAAATAATTACAAACTTTCTATTTATTACAGATAGTCGGAGTCCTAGTCAACAAGGATCATATTCACAATCAATAGAGACTGAACCTAACGTTAGAGAAACAAGTAAGTGAAGCATGTTTTTTTTCGTAATTTTCTATAAAATATAAATCCTAATTAAGCAGGACACGTACCGAATCGATTAAAACTTTTTGATTCCTACACAAACATATCGGAGCGCACGTATTGATTTGAATCTGCACAGTCAAGACCTTTTGGTGTGGCACGTCAACATCGGTTTATGGCCAAATTCACTTTGTCCAGCTTAAGTTTGGCGAACTAGTTGAAAATATGTGTGATAGCTCAATAGATTCGGAATGATATCTAGAAAAATGTGACGAGAGCGTATATTAGCACATAAAAAATGTCAAAGGTTATATTGCTAATATCTCGAAGAGAATTGTGTATGTACGGTACGGAGTCTCACCGCCCTAGAAGACAAAGGTGAAAAATCCTCAAACTTATCAAATTTTATTTTAATAGAGGTATTTTATAACATACAATAAATTGTCATCGCTTTCAGCCCCTACAATCTTTTTCTATAAGCTTTTTCAGGTGAAACTCTTATTGTAGTTTTACAGGTTATAATCACCTAGAAATATCTGAGTTATATCCAGAGTTTGCCTATGCATTCCAATACCATTTTGGAACTGATTACACTATAAGTCACTTAATAATAACTAATAACTTCGACATGATGATAATATTTCTTTTCTATATCCTTTATCAATATTAATTTGGACACTTACTTATGCTTCCGCTTGAAAGATACCTAATTATGGTTTTTCTCAAGCTTTCAGAGTGTTTGGTTCCTGGCCCCAGTTCCTTCTACTGCTTTTGAGCCGTCTGTGTAACATTGAATGGCATTCTTTCCCAAGTTTGGTAATGGTATTTGGATGCCATTCCTTCTTGTTGCTCGAATTTATTCGAAAAGTTATACTTTTCCATCATACCATTTTGTGGCATGTCCCAGGATTTCTGATTTCTAAGAAGCGGGGTAATAGTGTTTTTCAAATGATTGGCCCTATACTTAACCTATATTTTGTTCTTTTTGCAACACTTTCCACCACCATATGTACTCGTGCGAGTTCGAGTATCACTTGTATGGTCGCCGTTGGACATGTTCTTATTGCTCCAGTGATGCATATATAGGATAGTGAATGTTTTAGAAGCTTTCTCTCGTCGTCAATAGACTAGTTCTACTACTACAGGCAATGGCTTCATAAGTAATATATAATCTAGTATATAATCTATGATAGTAGGTCTAAGCCGGTCAAATGGATATAAGCGCGCTTCGTCAAAAGCAAATAGGCCACAATAAATAGTTTTAATTTAAAAAATCTGCTGATACGCTTAAGAACGCGGGTGGTTATAGCATACCTGGCTTACGCGCTACACCTTTTACTGTTTCAGCTGATGGCTTTCCCACCGACATACAAGCGGCTGACCTTTTTATTTAAATAATTATATGAGCTACCATCTCTATAAATTTCAGCCGAGTTAAGGTGGCTTCCCAAGGCCCGTGATTTTGCAGGCCGGGCAGCGCCAACTCGCTGTGGAAAGACGGTCGCCTGAGGTGGCGCGAGGAGGTGCGACGAATCCGCGGTGAGTGGGTAACTTCAAAGGCGCGAACCGGCGCGGCGCGTTCATGTCTGTGCAGACCTGTTGTTGTTGGGACAGACATCGTCATTTTGTTTTAACTGTGCAGCAAGTTGCTTTTGTTATTTTGTGATATGGAGTTGACAAACGAAACTATTCACGAATTTATTAATTTATATGAAAATGAACCCCCGTTATGGAATAAAAAAAGTCACAGTAATGAAAACTGAAACGAGCTGCAAGATTAAAATGACTGAAGCTCAAGCTTTTTTCAACGTGTTTTCGGTTCTCCCATAAGCCGACCCACTGCTGGTGCGCTAGCTGACGGTCACTATGCTTTAGAACTGGGGTTCTCAAACAGTGCATGGGGGTTGCGGGATAAGGAGGAAAAAAACAAATCAGTCATAGCTGTAGTTTTTATTAATAACAAAATTTATAGGCTACACAAATTTGTAATACACATACAAGTTGAAAAAGGCCCAATACTATTTAATGGGAAACATGAGCTTGTTTGGAATTAACCAATTTTTTTATGTCCGGATTGAGTTTTGTTATACAGAAAAGAATGTCATTTTCCAGGGTCAAACGATTTCTTGATTTTGTTTTGATATTCACCATTATGGAGAAACCTTGTTCACAGTATTATAAGACGAAGAAAATGGCATCAAAGTCTGTAATGCTTATGTGGACAGTTCTGGGTATTCATTTTTAATACCTATCCATAATTTGTCGATACAAGCACTGTTTAAAGTGAGTTTTGCTGACGGATCACTTGAAATTTCGATCAGTTGATCATGTTGACGAGCAGTTGGCTCAGCTTTTGTTACGACTTGATCACTGATCATTATAAAACAATTCAAGTGACAACAATTTGTATTTATTTTTACTAGTTAATAGTATTTTTATCGATAAAACTTAGCCAATAGTGTTTTTTTTCATTTTTGTTTATATTTAAAAATAGGGGGGTCGCCGAAATACTAGGTCTAAAAAGAGGGTCGCAGTGTCAAAAAGTTTGAGAACCCCTGCTTTAGAGCACAACCAAATTTAGTATTCAACAAATTATGGCCATGGCTGAAATTAAACCGTTGTTAAACCAATAATTTATTTTTTTCGTGTGGTGCTTTTTAACAATTCCATCTAGTTCTGCAACACCTCAATAATCATCATATTCAACCAAACTCAAGTTTGCTCCTGGAGCATGTTCCAATTAAAATAACATCCCTATAAAGCCGACTTAATTATACTCCCGCCGTCGTTGCGTTGTTTCCACGTTTCGGACACGAAAAAGCTGTTGCTAACCAGCTGTGCGTAGAGCTATCCCATCAGGTTACTCGTGTCATTCAGATTAGTAAGCTAGAACATTAATTAACAGGTGAATTTTTAATAATATGACGTATACCCTACATCTGGAGGACATCACGGGGCATAACAGTATTGTAAATTGCCACAGTGTGGTACGCTTGTGTAAATCAAGTTTGCATATTTCATGACACTCGTATAGTTCTCTTTACATTATTCAAAATGCTGGGCCAATACAGAGCGCAGGTAAAACTACACTGGTGTGTTTTTCTATTTTCTACATCAAAATGCCGTTTTCCTAAGCAAACGTGAGTGTACTCACTATTTTATTGTATAAAGACTTTATGTTGGGATCTAGATTTAATGTATGCTTTTGTGTCAGTAGTAGTAGTAGTGCAATAGGACGATTTTAAAGCCAATTAACTTTGAATTTCACTACTAGTCCAGGCAAATAACACTTTTACAAAGAGAAAATTGTTAACAGGATGTGAACAGTTGGAAATGGTTAATAGGCGTATAATAAACGTTAAAAAAATAAATGCGTGAGCAAGGGTGTTTCCAGATATATTTGGGGGGTGAAAAGGGGTGGAATTTTGGATTATGCGATTTCCGGCGAAAGTTGACGTCGGAAAGAAAAGTGTACAACAGAAAAGTTGTAGATCATAAAAAGGTCTACAACTTTTGTACAATCGATTTCATCATATAACCTCAAAATCTCCGAGAAAAATGCGAAAAACCACTCTTATCGTTTTTTATTTTTCATTTACACAATAATAATTTTATTTTGACAAAACTTGGTGAATGTATACCTTTTCATGTCCATAAAATCCACAAATTTTTCCAGATAAAAATATCGAGAGACTTCCGAGATAATCACGTTTCTCGGCCAAAAAATATATTTTTCAAATTAAAATTCTCCTTTGGAAAATTGTCGTAGAGGCTTCATTCATGTCGCCATTTTTTCGTCTTGAGTTATATACTTTCTTGTGAAATAATAAAAATATACAGTCTCCATTTAAAAACATGCTTAATATTGGAAAAATCAAAAAATGAAGTCTGCAACCATTTTTTTACTGAATGTCAATAATTCGTTTGAATTTTCAAATAACTCTCAAAAACCAATTGCACTATTCCATTGTATGGATATTTTTTTGGGCCGAGAAACGTGATTATCTCGGAAGTCTCTTGATATTTGCATCTGGAAAAATTTGTGGATTTTCCGGACACAAAATGATATACTTTCACCAAGTTTCAACAAAATAAAATTATTATTGTGTAAATGAAAAATAAAAAAAGATAAAAGCGGTTCTTCGCATTGTTCTCGGAGATTTTAAGGTTATATGATAAAATCGTTTGTACAAAAGTTATAGACCTTTTTATGATCTACAACTTTTCTATTGTACACTTTTCTTTCCGACGTCAACTTTCGCCGGAAAAAGCAATAATCCAAAATTCCATCCCCTTCCACCCCCCAAATATATCTGGAAGCACCCCTGCTCACGCATTTATTTTTTTTACGTTTATTATACGCCTATTTACCATTTCCAACTGTTCCTGTTAACAATTTTGTTTTTTTTCGGTTCAAAGTAAACTAATTCGACTAGTTGAAATTTCAAAGTTGAAATATGCAAATTATTTACGGAGGGAGAATTTTTAAATAAATAATAAAACAGAACGTTATTAATATCAACACAAGAAGTACATTTTTAATTATTTGTGCAGCTATATCGATGATTCCAGCCACAGAACTACTATGCTCTGTGGCTCTCATATATATGACAAATGAAAACAACTAATACCAACAAAAGACGAGTTGGTTTGTCATTAATGTCATTAATGTCATTAAAGAGTTGGTAGCGAGTTGTGTTTATAGATGACGCAAAGTATTTAAAAAAAATAACTCATAATAATTGTGAATATAAATTTAAAATAAGTGTTTTTAGGTTGAAACGAGTGTGAACAAATATAAATAAACGTTACTATGACATTTAATGATTGCTAGCAAGGTTTAATGCATGTTCATGTCATAAATTATAATAGAAATATATTATGGTCTCATTTATCTAGCGAATATCATCGAGTTTATACATATATTTGCATAAATGAACAATAAATAAATAGTGCATTTGTCCTATATGATTATCAACTCGATATACAAAGCAAAAATTAAGCAGAACTGGGATTAAAAATATCAATTTTCAGACACAACAGCGTCTGAACAATACAGAGGAAACAAAATTGCTTTTTCACAATAAAGTTGAAGCTCTCGAGATTTTTAATTCTAGTGAAATGAGTTTTCTATATTTCTATATATTTCTAACACAACGGGTTATTTATACTGAGTGCCCCACGATGTTTCGTACAGTCTAAACTTATTATATCAATATCTTTATCGCTACTATTTTATAATTATTGATAATTATTATTAGTTCTTTATTTTCAATGTCTTTTATGGGTTTTCCTTCCATTTAGCTAGCCTTGCTGGTTGAATTAATTAAAATGTTATCCCCTTCCTGTTGGCCACTTTTAGTTCTAACAGCCATACAATTATTAATATTCAGAATCATTGTAAATCTAATATGGCCACCACCACAGTCATGGCGGATCGACTTGTAGACTACAATACATCGTAAACACCCAGAATCAAGATGGTCGCCACCACAAAATGTTGGATCTTAACTATGTTTCAATGCCCTAAATTTGGATCCCGATCGAATTTCGAGAGGACACCCTAAAGCAGTACAGCAAACGTGAAAGAAAGATGTCTTGTTGTACTGTCTGACCATTTTTATGCAGTGGTAGTATATTATTCCTCATTCCCAATGTTCCTTCATTGAATAGGATTGCAAATAACTCAAAGCCTTTGGGTTTCAAGCTGTGAAGGCATTTCTGTTGTTATTTGGACATGACATGCAGCTTTACCCCTTCTCAATATTTTTATTAGTGCTTTCACATTCTCTACCCAAAACTGTACATGCTCCAAGAGCTCTTGTTCTGCTTTTACCATATCCGTTTCTTCTTTAATGTTAATTTGTTCTATGGTTAGTATGTCTTGTTGTTGATATTGTCTCTACCATTTCATATGTCACTTTTCTGATTGTTCAAAGTGTGGGAATGGGAAACAATACCAACGTGGTTCAAACAGAGCTGGCTGGTATCTCAATTGCCACAAAACAACTAACCAGAAAAGGAATTTCTGGCAAAAACAACAATCTGCACTGATAGTAAACAAGCCCTATTAGCCTTGAACAGACAACGTGTTATATCGGGGCTAGTACTAGTATCTATCAAGATTTAGCTAACGCCTCGGCAGATATCAATATTATCCTGAGATGGGCTAAAGGGCTCGACAAGAGTAAAGATAATCGCATTGTCGATTCTTTAGCAAGGGAAGCGGCTGGACTAAAAGTTTTAGGGCCCAGTGACACCTACGGCCTAACGACTTCGACAATTTCGGAACTAGCCAAACGTTACACCCATGCGCAATCCCTTAAGAGCGAATGTATTTTTAGCGCGCGATTCTTTTCAGGCAATAGTAGCCGGCCCCAAAGTTTCTCGTCTGAAAGCGTTGAGATGGAATCAAAGGATGCAGTCTTGCCAGGATCCCCCTGGGCGACTCTAGGAATCTAGCGCCGAAGAAATATTTGGCGATGACCAGGAAAAACCTACGTTTAACAGTAGGGCTTCTGACTGGCCACAGTCTACTAAGGAAACACCTACAAACTATGGGGCTAGTGGACACACCTCCATGCAGGATGTGTGAACAGGAAGATGAAACTGTCAGGCATGTCTTATGCGAGTGTCCGGAGTTATCGTCAATAAGAGAGTGTGTGTTCGGTGAGTCTTGGCCTACACCTGCCGATATAAAGGAGATGTCTCCTAGTGACCTGTCCACCTTCCTGAGAAGGACAGGATGGACAATGACCCAGTAGGACAACTCCTCTGGAGGATTTACAATGGGTCACATATGGCTTAAGTGCTGTGAGCCTATACTCACCCTCCCTATTCTACAGATACAGATACAGAAGTGTTTTGTAAAAAAGTTTTTGGATTCATGCCTCTCTTGTTCCATTTTTCGTCAAACTTCCTTCACTATCTCTCTCACCTTGGAAGTATTCATTTGACATGTTTCTTAAATATTTTTCTCCTTCGATTTATTTGACAGCTTTTTTCTTGCAGTTGACACTAATTTTGAAGTTACTTAATAATGATCTATAAATAATAATGAGTTAGATAATGTATTAAAATGTATATGTTCCAAAACCATTGACTTCCACGGAACCGAGACATTATTATTAAATTCATTCCTTCTCCTAATTTTTGTCTAACATCAATCTCGTCTCTCTTTTCCTTTGAAATAGTAACTCCCAAACATCACAACTCATTAAATATGCTTGCTAATGGCTAGCGGATGTAAATTTCTAAATTATCATGATGGAAGGAAAGTAAATATTAAAACGCTTTTTCAAAGAGGTAGCTAGGTAATTATATTCTTAGCGGAAGAAGGTTTTAATGAAGACAAAACGATTCAGCGTCTTTTTTGTCTATTTACTCGTAAAATCGTTCAAAAAGAGGTAAAAACTTATAGCGAGGATTATTGCAGAACTCTGGCATACTTAGGGAAAAGATAAACACTACTCAGGGTTGCAAATTTAAAAAATAGCAGAGCTATTCCATCAATTGAATTAGTAGTCCGGGGAAGTAAGGATATACAGTGGAAAAGATTTCCACTAGGGATTTTTCTTTTTTAAACGAAAGTATATGTAGCATAGACCACTTTCCTAGATTTGTGAGAAGATTCCGCTCGACCTTACGATGCAGCTTACAGCACGTGAAATGCCACAGTTTTTCGTCCATAACTGTTTTAGATTTTATTGTACAAAAAAATTGTAGGCATCAAAATTGTAGGTAATTTTATACTCTATAAGAGGACGTTATGCAATATTTGAAAAAACATTTTTTTTCAACTCCTAATTTTCGAAAAATTGAGAAAAGAATTGCAAAATGGTTTTTTAAGCGACAAACATAATTAGAATAACAATAACGAATTTCTAATATATGAAAATATAGTAGCCTGGCATCTGAAAACGTTGATGTTTTCGAAAATTCAAAATGGCGGCTCTACAAAATTTCAATATATATATATATATATATATATATATATATATATATAAACAAAACCGACACCCCTCAAAAAAACAGAGATATACACATCGTACTTCCCTCTTATATAACCAACTTCCCTCCGGTTTTGGAGGGAACAACGTTCAGCGTTAAATTTGAATTTAAACAGTTACTCAACCTCCTACCAACCAGCTAAAGAAAAATGTTGTGGAGGGTGGTTTACATGGGTTTACCTTGAAAGTGCGTGGATTAGTTGGACGTTTCACCGTTGGCGTTATAATCGTACTTGGAGGTTAAACATTATGTGTTATGTTCCCTCCATAGTGTTTTATATAACTGAGGTTGAAATACTCGATTTTGTTCCCTCCGAAATTTGGCAACACAGCTTTTGAGTGTGAATACTGTGAGTTATTTTACTGGTAAACATGACTTCAAGAAGCCGATTACTTGTTGCATTAGCTCGTAAAAAAAGTAAGTGCGATTTACTATCGTAATGTTTTTCTTATTTATTTTGAACTGTTTTTACCGTGGGATAAAATTATACACTCACTATGGCTAATTACTACTGATTTATTAAAGAAACACTTACACACTATAATAAACTTAATTTATATACACACTACTTAATGTCTATTAATTTATCTACACTCTGTATAATAATTATCTATCTATATAATATCTAATTTATCTTCAACACTATTTATATTCACTCACTGTATACTGAAACTGTTTACCGATTCACTGTATACTAAACAACTCCTCCACTCACTGGAAATCCGCGTATATATAGTCCCTTGAATCTCTAGAACTTTCTTGACTATACCACCTCTGCGTATATTTTATAATTCCAGAACATTCGCGATAAACCATTGTACGCCTTCAAGAACAGTCTTCTTATTACCTGCGAAAGAACCTTTCTAGAAAGGTCGCATTCACAAAGACGGCAGATTTTAAATGCAAATTGACGCTTAGTAAAATTTTTAATTCATTATATATTGTAACTTATGCCAAAAAAAACATTCTCAACTTTCGCGCCTGTTCTTGAAATACGTAAAAATGTGAACAAAATTCAAGATTTTCATGTTTTAGATTGCATGAAATATCCGGGCTAATGGATGAGTTTAATTTTGTCAAGTCTACTTTTCTGAGATATTCATTGACGAAGTGATATGTGATATGCTTTGTGGATTATATGAATAATCCATTTATAATGTTACGAACTCACTGATTCCGAAGCCGGTCCTGTCGCAAACTATGAATGCGACCTTTCTAGAAAGGTTCTTTCGCAGGTAATATCCAGACTGTTCTGGAAATGTACCAGGCCATACAATGGTTTATCGCGAAAGTTCTCGATTTATAAAATATACGCTGAGGTGGTATATTCAATAATTTTCTAGAGATTCGAAGGACTATATATACGCCGGTTTTCGAGTGAATCAAGAGTTGTTCAGTATACAGTGAATCGGTAAACTGTTTCAGTATACAGTGAGTGAACAGAAAGTGAATATAAATAGTGTTGAAGATAAATTAGGACAATTATTATACCGAGTGTAGATAAATTAATAGACATTAAGTAGTATGTATATAAAGTAAGTTTATTATAGTGTGTAAGTGTTTCTTTAATAAATCAATAGTAATTAGCCATAGTGAGTGTATAATTTTATCCCACGGTAAAAACTGTTTAAATAAATAAGAAAAACATTACAATGATAACAGTGTACCTACTTATAACGGCTTCACCGTAAATTTGAATTCAGCAAAAAAGACTTGCGCTTTGGAATGATTAATCGTTTATTTCAATGTTTTTGTATTGAAAATTCGTATACAGGGTGTTTCATTAAGAATTGTCCATATAGTAACTGGAGAAACCTTAGCACGAAATATGATGATTTAGGCCAAAACATTTTAATAAAACATTCTTTCTAACCGAGATATATTCTAAAATTCTAACCCACAGTTTTGAAACCTTCCAATATTTTTTGTTCATGCTTGGCAAAGAGTGAAATAGTTATTGACTCATGTGAATTTACGACTAGAATTAACAAATTTGATCATCAAGGTGGTTAAATTATCAACGACACTCATATGAAATAAGCAATAAAGCAAAATTGGATATTTTAAACATTACCTTTAAATGCAAATAATTCGAAAACTACTCACTCTATCGCATTGAGACAGGAGGATGATATTTACATAGAAAGTTACGATGAATCAAAAACACATGCTGAAACGATTATTACGACAGTGGCGTAGATTGTAGGGGGATAACAAAAAGTATCCATCCCTACCGCACGCCTCTGGAAATCGGGGAAAACTTTCTTTCACCACCTAGTAACCTAACATATGTAAACTGTTTGCCAAGTATTAACAAAAATATTGAAAGGTGTCAAAACTATGGGCTGAAATCATTTGAAATATTCAAAATAAAACCCCACGGTTAGGAGGAATATTTTATTCAAATGTTTTGGCTTGAATCTTCATATTTCGTGTTAAGGTTTCTCCAGTTACTATATGGACAAATCTTTATGAAACACTCTGTATATACGATATAATTATATTTTCATATTACCTACCTATAGCCTAGTCAAAAAATAGAAAAAACTTGAAAATTTAAATCGACTTATTTTTTATTTGAATATTTTTCTGTGCTTTCATTATTTAAACAATTGGAGTGAAAAACAAAAACAAAAATTTTCACTCGACGCTTTTCTGGAAAATCACATGCCTAGCATCGTAAAGTTTTTCTCATGTTAATCACAACCCTTTTTGTGATTTTTTTGGTCAATTACTCAATTTTAGTGAAATACCAAAATATTTGAGAATAAAAATCAAATAACCTTAAATTCAACTGTGAAGCTTTTATTTTACCGTTATACTGATAAACCATTCCTTCATAATAACTGATCCGAAATACTCAAAATATATGAGCGCACTTACTAGTTTCAAAAATAACTGATTCGATAATTGTAATATATATAATGAGAAAGCAAAAATAACACGTAGTACCCTCCACAATGTGGCAACTGCGCTGGAGGGATATATGAGTAATAATTGCTTATGAAATATATAGCGTTGGAGGGAACTACCACTGGATAACATGTTTGAAATATATTGAAATTTTACTGAGTAAATTCATTACCCCTCTCTTGAGGTACATATAAAGACTCCTCCCCCAAATATGTATATACAGGCTTTTTTCTATAATTGAAGTATATATACTGGAAGTCGGTCCGTCCGCAGTTTATCGTGGAGGGAAGAATGACGAAGCTATACATATATATATATATATATATATATTTTTTTTTCTACGACCATGCGTTTTAATCCACTTTCCCACACGCATTTTAGTTTTGATAGTGTTACTTTCCCGCACTAGTGCGGGAAAGTAAAACTATGCAAATTTTGACCTTATTAGATAGTTCTTCACTTCGGACATAACCCTGTACATTCTTTAAAGAAGTGTCATAAAACAACTATCAAAATATTTGATATAAGAAAAATATATCAAATACAATTCTTTCATCTACAAATGACTTAAAACCGTTGCCGTCACCTTCATCGTCATCTTTATGTGAACTGCAACCGATGCCATCCTCATCAACGTCATCTACTTACCAGTTAACACCAAATAACTCCACTGGGCCGGCAATTTTCTCAACATACTGCCACTCCAAATTATTTCAATATCATCCGAAGTCAAGTAGTTGTTCGACTTCAAGTACTTGCATATTTTTACATTCGTCCCCAATATTTAAAATACAGAATTTACATATAAACCAAATAATTTCTTCAGAATAGCAGGTTTGCGCTCTTTCAAATACTTTTAACCGTTCACGAGAAATACAGTTTCAGTAAAGCTTTCACATATCGGATAGGTTGAAGTACCAAAATATTCAAATTTACTCCTGGTATTCCGAAAACAATCAGCTAAATCGATTACGACCATTGCAGGAATTTCCGTTCAAAATAAGTTGAAATGTTTCAGCTGTAACAAATAAATTAAAGCATATATTCTCAATTTTACGGCACGCTTTTATAAGGATATACTGAATAGTAATGCCGATGGTCTGGCGTAGTGGCAGTGTATCATTATTATCCTTTAAGTTTCAATAATGGCTCTTTGCCATGGCCTTATCCAACCATTTCACTCAAATGATCTACAACCGCATTTTAACAGTTCCTACAGAGCTTAATACTGCAGTATCTCTCCACACACAATTAAACATACTTACCGTCCTAAGTTTCCTTTTTTCCATCCCATTTAATTCGAAGTTTTTTATCATATTAATAATCATTATTTTATTGATTAATAGTATATTCTACACCAAGGTGAAGACTATTATTGTTGACGAGCACCAAAATTATATGAAATATTTAGCAGAATATTCATTATTATAGATAATGGTACGGTACCCTTCATGAGGGAGTCCGACTGGCAACATCTACTTATAACAGCATCGTATATTTAAAAAGGAAAACCGTAGCATTATACAAATTGGACATTCAAGAACTGTACGTTTACCACAAAAAAATTAGTGGAAACATAAAATTGAATTGTTAAATTTTTACAGTTTATAGAATATTATTATAAATATTTTTATTTTCTAGATTTTTTTTAAGTGGGTCGTAGAGAGAATATGCTGTTCGACTCGTGTGGATTGTCCATATCGCACTTGAACGATTGAGCACTCCGCGTACGGCATCGTGCTCAAACTTCGTCCTCGTGCGATATGGCCATCATATCCACACTAGTTGCACAAACTACTATTCCTATCAAAATATGCCCTTTTACATTTAAAAACAAGCTGCCAAATGCCAAATAAATTTATCCATCCCTCTTAAACTTATCAAATTAAAAAATTCAAAATTTCAACACCCTGTATTTCGAAAAGTAAATGTGCTAGACCTCTTAATTCTCATATCATGTTGTCCAATTTTAATTACCCTTAACGTTCGAGGTGCTTACACCCTTTTTTTCGCGATCGTATTGAAATAAATTCCGAATAAAATAATTCAAATTTCTTCGAAATGAACGAAATGTCAAAAGTGACATTTATACTTCTCGATCAGTTTAAAATATATCTTGCATTTTGGTGAAATTGTTTTTATGCTATTTATTACTTTTCGACGTCTCAACGGTAAGTAAATCACTTAACGACATGTTAAACTTAGAAACCAGTAAACACAACCTACCGTCCTGACAACCGATGCTGTAAATAAACAAAAAAGATCAATCGCGCAAAAAAAATTATGGAAATAATAGTAAAAATTTATCCGAACAAATTCAAGTAGATCACCAGTACTGCGAATACCAGCTTTGCATAGAATTTTAATGTAGCATCGGTGGTTCAGTGGTAGAATGCTCGCCTAACACGCGGGCGGCCCGGGTTGGATTCCTGGCCGAAGCATATGAATCGCTGCTTCGTACACGAGAGAGAGAGACTCAGGAGAGAGCACACGCACGCAAGTAAGGCACATAACGAAGCAAAGTAACATAACGTAACGTAACGATCAGATCTTTTGCGTCGCGACCCTCGGTCGCTCAAACCTAACCTGACGTAAAGAACTAAAGTTCCAAAAAAGAAAATCTTAAAGAAGGAACAAATTTCCCAATAATAGCATCGAAAATCTAGCGCTAATGCTTAAAATTTTAATTTCAAAACCAGAAAGAATTTCCATATTGCTCAGTTGTTGATGTGTGAGCATAACGGGATATTTATCTAGTCTATTTAATTATCGAATATTCTGACAATTTAAATGTCAATTAATATCAATATACGACGTGCCCAAATTTAATAACTGTTTATTCCATATGTAAATAATAGAGAAACAAAAAAGGACTTTGGGTATTCCTTCGTCAATAATGACTTCTCTCAGGAGATCCTTTTAAAATAATTGCCTCGGATCTCAGTGCGGCTAAATCCGGGCTATTTTTTTTAATCACCTATTCATTTTGATGAGCATTTTATATCCTTTGTGTATTAGGCTCAACGAGTTTTCTTATTTGATAAAATTATATTGTGGGGTGCAATAAAATTGACTCTCCCAGAGGTTTCGCGTTAAGTATGTCGTCTATACACTATACGACTGAAAAGTGTTTTATAATGCAACGCAATTGAATGCTATACATATTTATTATTCAACATTATACAGCTTCAATGAGACAAGCAAGTAACTATTTTATAATGTTGTAGCTGTTAGTTATACAGTGCTATTCAAAAGTCCCCTCCCCCCCTTGTATCTTTTGAACGGCTACACTTACATTAATAAAATAAAATAAAGTGTTGTAAACTTCTCTACGAATGGTAACAGGTGACGTAATAGTAATAGATGACGTCGCAGTGCCACTCTGGCCAATAATTTTAAATAGGACCTTATGGCAAG
This sequence comes from Galerucella calmariensis, assembly GCA_910591675.1. Taxonomy (NCBI): domain Eukaryota; kingdom Metazoa; phylum Arthropoda; class Insecta; order Coleoptera; family Chrysomelidae; genus Galerucella; species Galerucella calmariensis. The sequence goes on from CAJUYG010000309.1 coordinate 192,667, forward strand.
TGATATCTCGTTTGAAAGGCATTGACATTGGCCACATAGCCCTATTAATTTTGTTTGGGCTTAAACTAATTTTGTCGGATAAATTAAATAAATACCAAAATTATTGAAATTATTTTTTAAATTTAATTAATCAAATATCAACAATGGATTCTTATGGCAAGTGTTCGAAATGTGCTCCGTCTACTTCCTGACAGTAATACATCCTATTAGGAAACTTGTCGTACTCGTTCGAATGTGTCAGCTGAAATTGCATTGCATTCTTCAATAATGTTTCCTTTCAAAACGCCTATGCTATCTGGTGCCGTAGTATAAACCTTGGATTTCAAGTACCCCCATAGAAAAAATCTAATGGTGTCAGATCTGGTGTCTGAGGTGGCCATTCTATAGGACCTCGCCGGCCGATCCATCTACCTCGATATTCTTCATCCAGGTAACGTCTTACTGCACCATAATAATGTGCAGGAGCACCATCTTGTTGAAATGTTATTTCCAGATGGCCGAATTCATCTGGATTTTCTTCCAGAATTCCAAGAATTAACGGCTCAATTGCATTTTGTAACATCTCCAGATACACTTCACCGCTTAAATTTGAATTTAGGAAAACAGGACCAACTATGTGGTTTCCCAAAATACCTGCCCAAACATTGACTTTTTCTGGAAATTGGGTATGTTGTTCACGAAAGGTGTGAGGATTTGTGTCACTCCAATACCTTACATTTTGTGTATTAACATTTCCATTGAGGCAAAAACTACTTTCGTCACTAAAACAAATTGTTTTCGTGTAATGTGGGCTTTAACTAATTTTATTTGTCATACATTCACAGAATTCGAGTCTTCTGTCGGGGTCGTCATCCGAAAGGTGGTGCACCAATTTTAACTTGTATGGATGAAATTTATTTTTATCCAACACTCTGTACTGTACTTTTACTTACTTCACAGATAGACGCAACTTTAGTTGAAGAGGAAGTAGGGTTTACTACCATTTCACCAACTATATCAATTTTTTTATCATCACTAAATGTTGGTCTACCAGATCGTTTGGCATCTTGAACACTACCTGTTGCTTCAAACTTGTGAAGAAGCTCCCTCAAATAAGTTCTCAAGATAGGGCGATCTGGGTATCTCTCATTAAATAAACGTTCCGCTTCATGGAGATTCTTTCTAGATTCACCAATTATTAAGATAGCTGCTACTTTGTCGGCTTGAGTACGTACCATTTTGCCTATGTAAACTCTTAAACGTCTCGTTAAACAATAATAAAATTAAATATTTAAGCTATTTAGAAAAACTTTGCAAAGCGACACATACTATTAAATTAAAAACGTACATTTTTTCGACAACTAACCAGAGGTGGACTGAAAAATCTTCAATATTTAAATGTGAAATAATAATTTTGGTATTTATTTAATTTATCCGACAAAATTAGTTTAAGCCCAAACAAAATTAATATGGCTATGTAGCCAATGTCAATGCCTTTCAAACGAGATATCACTTGCCATAAGGTCCTATTTAAAATTATTGGCCAGAGTGGCACTGTGACTTCATCTATTACTACTACGTCACCTGTTACCATTCGTAATTTTATTAATATAAGTGTAGCCGTTCAAAAGATACGAGGGGGGGAGGGGACTTTTGAATAGCACTGTATATTCCACAGTGTCGGTACTAAAACCGATTCCTAACCTAACCTCACTTCAAATATATCGTATATAATTTTTATCTAGCCACTCTGTATACAATTTCAATAGTTAAATAATATGCATCGTCCAGTGAAGTAAATTTTAAATTGTCAAAATTGAAAATAAGAAGTTCCTAACATATCTTGTATGTATATTATATTTTCCTACAATCCTTCCAAAAAAGAAAATCTCCAGTTACGTTCTTGTTAATTAGTAGGTACATAATATCACTCGAGTTATGATGGATATTTTCTACATTTTATTCATGTTAGCGCATGCTTCCTTGCTCCTCGGACTCTTGCATTTTCATCTGTTTCCATTTCTCCCGCATGTACATCCAGATTTACCACAACCAGGTCGCCGAACGCGTTTCTATCCCGTACAGGAATTCGTGGGTAACCTGTCACTTTAAATTTTTAATGTCGTTTATGCGGGTTTGACTTTGGCTGGGTTTGAAAGAACTTTTTCAGGAGTGGAATAAAAAAATTCTTCCATCGAACGATGTTGCGCAGATTGGTGTTAATTACGGTTATTTTGCTCGACAAAAGTTTGGCTAACGAAATAAGGAGAGGAAAAGGTAAAATTTTTAATTCGTTTGTTGATTGCTTATCGATTTTTTAATAGTGTTTAGCGGGATTTAATCACCATTTTAATTTAAACTTCATTTTTGTGAGACGCGCGACGCTAAAGTTAGTCGATTTTATATGATGAGTTTTAAATAAAATGTCAATGAGCTTCATAAAATGTACGGAAAGTTACGATTCCAAAAAAGACAGAAATAAGTTTTTTTTTATTTTTAAAATTATTTCAAATACTCGGTACCACTTTTGTATTTCCTATTACTCGACTGGTTTCACAAATGACAAGCTTTGCATGATATAAAGAAACAAGTTACTAAGATTTTCAATTACATTTTTTTTTTGGAAATCAAACCAGAATCTCTTTTATGTTTTTATTTCAACGTTTCACTAGCGTCCTAGTCACCGTTATCAAGAATAATAAATTTTTTCTTAAATTTTTGTCTTTATCTGACACTCATGAAAAAATTCTACAACTGGACTATTCTATCATCATTTACTGGACCTGCTTCCATATCTAAGAAACCGTATACAGGGCGAGACTAAAGTCGAATACTTCGATTTCACAATTTTTCAAATGGATCACCCGGTATTTCATATCGGTAATTGAAAGTCACTTTACTATACTTCAAATTCAATCAATTTTATGATGAAAAATTTTATTTACAACAAAAAGCAGCTGCATAAAATTAATTCACACCAGTTAACGTGTTAAAAAATTGAGTTATTTTGGAAAAATGTTACCAAAAGGTCGATAGCAGTGCCACAAGTGTATAAGAGATATATTTCTTGACCACCAGAGTGAAATAAAGATTATTTTTGCATCAGAGGCTACGCTAGTATAGCCGAACACATTAATTTCAAATCGTAATGTATAAGGTATACTTTTTCATATAGAATTGGTCAGAACTTTTTTAATGCACTGTATAATATACCACAACCTTATATGTATAGTCAAATGCAGTCTTATCATGCGGGTCATTCGATTCAACAAAGACATACTCACCGTTTTTATTTTCTTTTATTGCGTTTAATTATAACTTCCAAATAAAATCCGTAAGATGAATAAGACAGACTCATGCAATTTTGCGTGAAAACCATCGAGGAATACAAAATTGCTTCAAATGTCAGTGGCGTGAAAAATAGAAAAATATGTTTCCATCAAAATATGCCCTTTTACATTAAGAAAGAAAGTTCATTCCAAAGGTATCGAATTAAAACATTCAATTTTTCAAAACTTTAACACTCTGTAATTCGAAAAATAAAGAGGCTCCAGCCTTAATCTTTATATCATTTTGTCCAATTTTACGAGAGGTATCTACATGCAAACGTTGTAGGTGTCATTTGAAAACACCCTGTATTTTTCATGGGTCGAAAGTACCCAAATTTGAGATTTTCCGAACCTTAAAAAATTCATATCTTTGGAAATATCAACTTTATCGTGAAAAGTCATAGGACCTCTTTTATTGGTAGGTATTTCAATAAAGAATGTAAAAAAAATTGTCCGGTTGAAAAATAACAATTCCTTGCAATTGTTTAAACAATTTCGGTTTAAACAATATGGCACCGGGTTGCCCCATGGCAACATGCATCTATATCATCAGTAGGGCAATTTGAAGAGGATCGCATAAAAAAATTGAGGTGGAATAGTTTTTGGTACTCATGTGGTGATTCCTCCTAGACTAACATAAGAATTGTAAAAACTGCTATTCATTTGACGTGAGACCTATACTCTATCAACATATCACTTGTATTGGTTTTATAAAAATTCCTGAAATACAAATGACTCTCCATTCTATCTCGCATAAATATGTATATCAATTCAACAAATAGATGTATTTACTGCTGAAAGGACATATCAAATGCTTTGTGTATCGTACTTCAATGATTTTTTGGTAGATTTCATGTAGTTTCCTCTTGGGGTAGTTGAAATAGCTTGGACTGCTGCTGTTAAAACGATCAGGAAATTTTGCTGGTATAAAGGAGATGAAAAAACTTACAAAAGCCTCTGACACGTGTTGCCGAACCAATCGATCACTCAATCATGTCACATTTAAGATATGACAGAATATTCCATGTTTTCCACTCTGTGCTCATTTCCATTACACCGATCTTGTGTTGTGGATTTACTTGTTCCCACTCAGCCTAATATTCAGGTATACTTTGGCAAGTTTATCTGAAGCCGTTAAAGGAATACAGTCGAAAATATTCGATATTGCTATTAATAAACTCCGACTAAAGAGGTAATAGTTACTCTTTCCTTATTACTGTGTTTTGACATGACTTTAGGAAGATTCACAGTAGTTGTATGGTAGGAATTGACCAATAAACTGACGTAATGGTGACATCTGTTCTGTTTTTTATTGTGACATGTGTCAGTGCTCTGTTCATTCATTTCAAAAATAGTTATCTCATAATTATCTCTCAGTTTGTATTTTGTGTTCAAAGTAGTATTTCCGAATTTTCTTCACGTTTTTTATTGTTAATACCTAGTTATATATATTTAGTAGGAGTTCTGTTGAAAAACTCACTCTTACCCAAATTGAAGGAATCAAAAAAAGGCGTGCTGATGAGAAACTCCAGATCACTATACAACGCAAAGAACATGAAAAATGTTTGCAACAAAAAGGAAAGAAAAATTAAATAAAAACTGATAAAAAATTCTATTTTTAATTTTATAGCTTTCAATTCTTCTTCTAACAATGTTTTTAAGGGATTAGCCCGAATTTTATAAAATTTAATTTTTCTGATCGGACGAATATTTTCTGCTTTTTCCAATTCTTCCATCTTTCTCAAATCTTCCAAATAATAATCCCTTTCTTCCATCGCAAAATAATTACTACTCACTGAAACAAAGCAAATACTTAATAAATATACATAATTGATAAAAATAAACTGAATAATAATACGAACTGATAATGCAAAAATGACAAACTAAATTTCGAATTAGGATATGACATTTATAATACCACAATTGACAGTTCAACAAAACTAAAATTATATTTATTTGAAGGTTATTCCGAGCTTAAACTACCTATTTCCATGGACTAAAATTATTACCAAAGTTAGTCCCAGACTAACCTCGGAGCAGTGGCGTAGCGTGGGTGGGGCGGAGGGCGCGGCCCGCCCCGGGTGGCAGTCCGCGGGGCGGCAAAATGTCTCCAGCAGTTTGTTTCCTGTTCTGAATCAGAGGAAGATATAAGTGGTAAAGGACCACTGGAGCTCCTCCAGTTCATTCAAAAACTGAATCTTGGAATTTCGGTTCCAAATATAGTCATCTTGATTCGCATATATTTGACTTTGGCGATTAGTGTTGCAAGTTGTGAGAGAAGTTTTTCGAAGTTGAAGCTAATAAAAAATTACCTCAGATCTACTATGAGCTCTGCTAGACTATCAAACTTGGCTATATTGTCGATTGAACAAGAATTGGCTGCTAATATTGATTTTGACAAGGTTATTTCTGACTTCGCTGCTCGGAAGGCCCGTAGAATCCGCTTGTAAAACCGCTCATCCTATTTTACCTTCAATAAAAAGTACCTCATTGCCTGTGAAATTTAATTTTTATTAAGCACCTATAGAATGGGGGCGGCAAAAGGGGTCTCCCGCCCCAGGCGCCAAGATGGCACGCTACGCCACTGCCTCGGAGTAGCCTATTCCTTGTCTAATATGAGTCTATTAATAGCGTATCTGTCAAACTGATGGTTTAAGCATGGAATAAAGTTAGTCTCAGGTTACTCCCTGTTTATTAATAAGACCGTAATTCTTTAATGTGCTTGTTTGTTTCCTTGGATTTTTTCTATAAACATTATTTTCTCAATTTATGAATATTAAAAGATGAGCACTTTCCCAAATTTGTTATGGGTTTCTTCAAGCTCTGGCAGCGTTTTACGAAAACCATAATTACCACACCCTCCGAATTACATAATTGGTGATTTTTATCGAAAGACCTGACCAGCTGACTTCTTATTGACAAGCGCGTGCGTGTGTTCTTCCCTCTCACTTCCTCAATTGACTGATATTGATTTATCCAGTGGCGTTGGTATTGTCAGAGACCTTTGTATTTTCAGTTTTACTTGGTAAAATAAGTACCGTACGCCATTTGTACGTTTTTGACAGATACCGCCATGTTTCCTCGCCTTTTACCGACTCCCCGTAGCTTCAGATAAACTTGCCAAACTATACAATAATAGATTCAGGACAACATAAGGAAGCTTGAAGTAGGTTTACTGGGAATTCAATATCATTTAATGTTATGTTATCAAACCAGACGTTCACACTAGGACAATATTTGAAGAATAAATAAGATTTAAAAATATGAATTCCTTTACTGACTACAACTATTCAAGTCATCATCGCTTTCAATGATATACGTGTTTATTTGAATTCGTTTAAAATTTGAAGAGCTGTAATTTCATAATAACTGAATTATGGGCTAAATATTTTACATGAGAGAAAAGTAATGGAAAAATCCAATTCAATTTAAATTTGCGGTCTCAGGAAATTCAATTTGTACATTGCGTAAAAATTGATATTTGAGTTTCTGTAAATCTTCAAGAATCCAAATCAAGTTTTCGGATGATTATTACTTTTAAATAATACGATATGGTAACATCTGTTTATTCCAACAAAATAAATAAATAAACTTTGACATTATTATGTTGGAATCGGATAATACGTCTGTTCACTCTTCTAGTATGTTCATTGTTCGGAGAATTGTCTCGTTAAAAGCCCGTCACAATATTTTATGAAATTATTGCCTATCTGTGAATTATTGGAATGACCACGATATGTCAAAATTATGGAATTTATTGCCCGTATTATTAAATGTTAAATTGTGTTGTACAAGGAGGTTTCCATAGTCGCATATTATGTTAGGTCATCATTGATTTGTTTATAATAGCGCACAAAAAACATACATTTTCAATTTATAT
>CAJUYG010000309.1:200254-245985 GCA_910591675.1 Galerucella calmariensis
GATTTGTTTATAATAGCGCACAAAAAACATACATTTTCAATTTATATCACTAGAATAAATCACTCATTTCCACTACTAGCTGTGAAGTTGACAATTATTGCTTCTTCTAGCCAACTGAGAAGTTGGATTTTTCTATTAGTGGCTAATAATTTTCTATTATCAACCCAGGTCAATAATGGACAAATTCAAATATTTTAAGGAATTCAGGGATAGTGGTTCAACAAAACTCTTGCAACATAATTTTGTATACCCAGTAACATACATATTTGCTGCTTGAAATTACTTATGAAGATAAAATTATTTGAATAAAAATGCTATTAGTTTAAAATTCGCGCTCAACCAAAAATGACTAGTAGTGGAAAAAATTGTATAGTTGAAATAATACCCTTCTTGGTGTGCGTCATCGATTGTTAATGTCTTTCTAACACATTACGTAGGAAGAAATGGAAAAAAGGCAGGTCTGTGATTAATCCTAATCAAAATATCACAATAATGAACCGTTTAAATGTATTACAAACGTTAACCCTAATCTTTGACTTACAAAAATTTGATTGGTTGATGCTTAGATTACGCTCAAGCTCAACCTATCAATCGAGAGTGTTTAAAATAGTATGAAGGCGTTACATTCGTAGCGGAATAAATCTTAACGTCTTTTTCTACTGTCACACTGACAGTTCTTGACAGGTCTGTACTTTGTTGTTTACGGTCAATTATTATTTATGGAAAGTGAATATTCATCTTATTGTTTTATTTATATGAATAATACAAAAATATGCATGAATACACGGAAAAACATCAGTATTTTGAAAGTTCTCAAGTATTTTCAGTTAGAAAAAGAAGCTGGTGATTATTAATTGCTTAGCTTTTTCGAATTTGGCTAAATACAATCCTGGTGATCTTATTTATCAAATTTAAGGTTAGCTATAGGTCAAAATAGCAAATAAAATAAACGACATGCCGAAAACCCGGATGTACGTCACAATCGATGACGCACACCAAGAAGGGTATTATTTTAACTATAGGTGCTTTCGATTATTTACTTTTGGCTGCTAGTAGCAGCTCGTAGTGACTGAATTCCGTTCGTTTATTACCGGGCGTGACGCCTAGTCTTACCTTCCCCTTGCCCCTCAAGCACATACCGAAAAGTCCACGGACATTAAATATTTGACGTTTGTCCGGTTTGACGTTTATTTAAAGGTTAAGATTGTGCCGATTACGATTAAATACTATTTAAACCTCACTAAAAATACCTAAATATGCAAAATTTTATTATCAAAAACATTATAATTGAAAACTGTTCTTCTAACAATACAGGAAATTCATTGGCATTGGCACATGTCAGGTGGTTTTGAGGATCCTAAAAAATCGTGTTCGATTTGCTCGAAAGTCGTGACAACTGAGGCGTCACGCACAAGTGCTTGAAGCCCAAATAAACGAAAGCAACACATATATACACCTTGGTCTTGAAGACATTTATAAACCTCGCACCTTATCTTGGTGGTCAATAATAATATTCTTCACCACCTTGCACATGCAGTCGTAGATTTACCGAAGAGTAGTTCAATTCTACTAAAATTAGAAGTAAATGTAACATTTTGGACGCAATTTTTGCTCTTAATTCCGCGTTAGTAAATAGAATTTGTGGTTTAAAATTATAGATTTATTAGCAATTCAGCAACTCATAAGACATTTATTGCCACCAATTTATATAGTCAAATTATTACACTATAAAAAGCATTTTATGCAATAGGAAGATTTTACTTTTATCAGTCCTCTCTTTTTAAGTATTCAATTTTCGAATTACGATCGAATTATTATCTCAAATGCATCCATAATACCATGAATAATAGGCTAAGCATTGACCATACAACTTTGATTTGATTTTGATATACAAATATTTTTCAGAAATTTGCTATAAACATATTATAATTAATAATATGAATTTAAAATGCTTAAACTTGAAAAAATAACCAACAAAAAGGTATTTTTCTACAATCACTTTGAAAAGTAGGCTTTTTCGCTTGCCATTGACAACGAAAAGTTGACGTTTCTTGAGGAGAATTACTTTACGCTCCCCGAGCGTAAAAAATGTCAAAACGCTCGCTGCCCATAACAAGCGATACTACAATAGCTATTTGTGTATTAAGAGCGGCAACGCACTTTCTGCTCAGATTGCACACAAGATTTTTTCTACGATCACATTATTTTTAAACAAATAATTTAAAAAAACATGAAAAGTACACTTTATTAGAATGTGATGTTGAAAACAATTATTGTTTTTCGTATTTACCTCTGGATTTAGTTGGCAGAAGATTAAGAGTAATATTTTTAGCAAAATCTGCTATATCTGGAGGTGTGCTTGAAAATTCACTGTCACTATCCATTTTTCAAATAGCTATTTATAAACAGACAACTTTTTTATAAACTAAAAATGAAATAATGACGTTTCATTTTCACAAAATAGTAGGTAGGTACTTAAATATGCGATCACTGTTGCATCTAGGTGTATAATGCATTGCCTACCTTCTGACTGTTATATTTCTACTACGTAAACTTGTCCGTATAAATCAATACTATGAAAATAGGAATCTGCAAAAACGATCAAGAAAATTGTCAATCTTAACAACGTTATATTTGTAATAAGTTGTATATATTAATTTTTATCTTGAACTAAGAAATAAATCCTTCACTGTAGTATTGAATCAAAATAATATCAATGTATGAGGTTTAAATTATTTTATAATTTCAATAAAATTAAACATATAAAATATACACCTCCATCTATTTGTTGGTAGCGTAACCTGCAGCGTTGTAAATCCAGTAACTTGTATAAATTGTAGATGTTAGTCAAATTATATAGGAATATTTATTAATTTCGTTCGAAATATCTTCAAATATTAATATTTCAACTAAAATATTCGGACTGCTCTACATTTTGTTTTAATATATCTATTATTTATTACCTTTCTTTAGTTTATTGTAAATGAAAACAGGCGAGCGGAAAAGTACGCTCTAGAGCGTAAATAATGTCAATAATGACAGATCGCGGAAAACATCAACTTTGCGGTTAGATTTGAGTGTGCAAAAGTCTACTTTGGGTAGTGATCGTAGGAAAACACAATTGTATTGACAGTGACAGATATAAAAGTTTGAAACATATTTGAATTGACATATTTAAACTGACAGATTTTAAAAGTCTTTATATTTGTTTTTAATAGTTGTTACCATTAAGTGATTGCAGAAAAAATGGTGTATGTATTACGAGCAAAAACATGACATTATTGCTTTCGAGTAATTACCTAACCATTACTCTCAAGCAATAATGTATCACTTCCCGCTCTTGATACATAAATAACTAATTCGAGGAAAAAAAAATTTTAAACAGAATATAAATTCATGGAATTTTGTGAAGTGTTATTGTATATCCAAACTTTTGTTGAACGTTTCAGCTTAGCATATTTGTTATTGAATCTTACTTTGAAAATGTATTGAAAATCTCACCGAGCTATGTTCAATAAGTCAGTATCGAGAATGTATTGGAAACAACGAATTTCTTCATCAATTCAATCCAGAACTTTCGTGCAAAGATTCTTTTTTTTTCAATTGAAAGACGAATTTAACCAGAGCATAAATCTATAAACAGCAAATTCCAAACAAAATCGGATTTAGTAATCCAATAAGCAACGGATTAACATTAAGGTTATCAAGAAGTCTTACAACGTCGATGTATTGAGCTCACAATGTTATACAATATGTCCCTCTAAGTTGGAATCACATGGAAAACTTATTTATTATTAATTTTAGGAAAAAAAGTTATTCTTCATAAAAAGTTCTGCATTATCTAAAACCTATAATACAGTCATCAAATATCAAATTTTTCAGTCGTATACGAGGTTTGTCAAAAAATATTTGTCTTACTAAAGAGAAAAGTACCTTTAAATTTGACAATATCGAAAAATGTTACTGAAAAAAGTTGGATATATTGAAGCAATAGTATGAGTAAAAATTAAATTTGTTTATTTCTAACATTAATATGATGTTAATTTTATAACTTAGTGTTTGAATGTATTTTCTCCACGACTAAATAATAACGCACAAATTATTTTTACATATTTAGCTGCATAATGATATAAATTCTTCACACCAGTGAATAATAAAAAGAATTCACTCTCGTTAGCCAATCACATTCTATTATTATCAGAATTCACGCTAAAATGAATTAAAATGAATAAATTAAATCGTCTCTTTAAAACGTCAAATACCTAAGAACGCAAATCGCTTCTGACAGCGCGTCGTTTGAAACGTCAAAATAATTATGAAATCATAATTTTACGTATTATAAGAGAAAAAAATGGACAACAGTAGTTATAGTGAATATGTACGCCTCCCGGAATTAATTTCATTTATAAATGTAAGGGTTCCGATTAAAAATATGAGTTACGTATATATATTTACTCTTTACATTTTTATAAATATATTCTATAGCCTAGTGGTGGTTGACTATGGCGCGGACGATCGAGGTTCGATCCTCACTATGGAAGCTTTTTCTTTTTAGTCGTAGAAAAAGTATAGTCTTTTACTTGTGTGGAATGGCTATTAGTTGAAGAATATACTTACTATTATTATTCACAAAATAAATAATTATGCACTCATTCCGCGTTTTAAATGCAAAGTTATTAAAAAAAAGGTAAACCTAAAAGATTATCATGTGTTTCGTAATCATAAGAGATAAATGCTCATTCAAAATAGAAACATTAGTAAAAAATAAAATAGTCTGAAGTTTCAAGTTTTTTCAGTAACATCTTTCGATATTGTCAAATTTAAAGGTACTTTACTCTTGAGTGAAACTAATATTTTTTGACAAACCTCGTATACGACTTTTTATTAAGATAACTTTTCTTCCTCTAATTGATAATAATAGCTATTTGTGTATCAAGAGCAGAAAATAGTACTTTGGCAGTCGAGACTACCAAAGAACTTTCTGCTCGAAATACTCACAAGATTTTTTCTACGATCACACCAAAAGAAAATTAATTGCCATTGTTTGTACTTAGCAGTTTCCAGATTGCAGTTTCGTGTACCTATGTACGTAAGCAACACTTATTACATTAATGTCAGATATTTTTTAGATTTCCCTATCTCCCATTTAATTATTACGGAAAATACTGTTGGATGCTTTAACATATTAAAAAATCAACAAAAATGTTTTATTCTACAGTTTATATTAAAATTACTAATAGTTCTCTTTTATCTATAGATAAAATTGGGCGTGCGCCAAAGTTACTTTCTGCGTAAGAGCGCCAATAATGTCAAATTATGACAGTTCGCGGAAAACATCAACTTTGCAGTTGCTTTTCAAGGCACAAAAGACGACTTTCGATAGTGGTCGTAGAAAAAAAATCCATGTTTCCAACTTAGGGGGACATATTGTATAAGGACAATCATTTGTTCTTACAATATATCACATAATTATACTCCATTTTCATATAGACATCCAATTTTCCATAAACGCGCCGCATCTTCTTACAGCTAAAGTCATCACAAGTTTTATCAACCGTCTGCGTTAATCTGGAGCCGAACATCCATTTTCGCGCTAAACGAGCATAAAAAAATATAAATTTTTTCATAAATGCGCCGCTTCATCTTATAGGAGTATCAACAAGTTTCATAACTTTCTCCTTTCTTTTGCACCTCACTGTATATAGTTGTCGATACTAGTGAATCAGTTATAAAATAAAATAAAAAGTTAGATTCGTCTTGCAAATTCGCCATCTACATAAGTATTTAAGCCTATGATTCGGATACTAATTTCCTTGAACCGACACCAAAAACGAGATTTTATTGAAAGGCTATTCAAAAGGCAATTAAAATCTTCATTGATGGATTTTTACCGAAAAGACATTGCAAAAAAACCTATTAAACACAAAGAGATATAATTAACTCCAATCAAAGGAAATATTGAAGCTGGAATATTACGCTTTTGTAGGTTTAGGACAAACTGTAATGCCGTAGGCAATAGGAGAAATAATATAAATGTTCTTCCTCTCTCATATATATTCCACCCACACAGTCATTCCCTTAAGATGTAATACACAAGAGACAAAATCACAAAACACACACAAAATCAACATTACATATTTTCAGACTAGAAACCCTATCGGTAGTTTGTTTTGTCTTTGTAAGAGACGAGAATTTTAAAATTCCCGGGAATGTTCATTTCACGATCACAGGTTTGTTCGCACAGAAAATCTCTGACAAGTTATAGACAGTTTTCAAATCAATCAAACCAATCAGAAATCTTTTTGAGAACGCTTTAGGGTCTTTGCGCCGAATCCGTCAAAGACTGTCTGTGATGCTTGTGAGAACAAACCTCACGTTTCCAAGATTATGACAAGTATCGCCTCAAGGTGAACCACGCTTATTTCCTGGTGAAGTCCCTCTTCCAAAAATTCGGCATTTGGAGAGCGAACTAAAAAAATATTTATGCTGTGATGCCTTTTGGTCAAAACAATAAGTTTCAATAATATAAATAATAAATTCCCTCGAGCTAATTCCAATAAATCATGAATCGTTATATAAATAAGAAATAGGAAGGTTGCACGTACGGAGTCAAGTTCAGAGCGTGAAACAAACATAAACAGTATTATTTATATTTACTAATGATGAACTTGACTCGTCTTATAAATATGTTAACGATAGTGTTTTAACATTCATTCCAATTATTATATTCATTCTAATTATTACAATTACAATTACTATTGATATTCAATTACTCTTAATATTAGTGTTATCAATAAGTAGTTTAATGTATACTAGTAAAGTAAAGTAATATACAGAACATGTCCCAGTGCTACAGGTAGTTGTTTTATTCCTGTAAGATGACCCACCGATTGACCAGCAACACCACCTATTCAGAGGCCCTTCCACACCTATAATTTACCAAGTATCCATAGAAGGATACATTCATTACAATGCGTCTGTTTTTTATTTAAAACTTAAACTTCAACTTTTTTCGATATGTGTAAGCGCAAACAAAGTTATTATCTTAGAGAAGAATCTGTGTTATTCTAATAGGAAACATAATTTTAAAATATTCAAAATAAGGGGCGGCAGTTGGGGGGCATGTTTCACCCTGAAAAATAACACCGTACGACCCTGCAAACGATGACGCACACCAAGAAGGCTATTATATCATGAGCTATACCTATCTTCTAAAAAAAGGGATGCACTGATTTTCTCTACAAATAACATTAAAACCTCACCTATTCTATTCCATAGTCAGATGTCGCCGCCACTGGCTACAAATTGTATGTGATCAACAGATTATACTTCGTCGTATTTCCTATTTATTGTATTTGATAAGATTACGGTATCTACTACATTATTTAAGACTCGTCAGTTCTATTTACTACAATCTGACTTTGTATTATGCAGTTATGTAGGTGTATATGCTTTCAGTATAAACTCGGTAAATGGAAACTTCTGGATTACTCCCACGTGTACGTTAGCATCATCATAAAACGAAATTTTATTAGAAGAAACAAAAAATAATGGAAATCGAGTTACATTTTTAGGTTATGGGTAAGCTTCGCTCCAAGATATTTCGTTTTGGCTTATACCAAATGATTGATTCAAGACCAAAATTAACAGCAATTAGTCGTTAATCCGATAACAATAGCACAGTTATTTTGTAACTAAAATGCGGGTAATTAAAGACAAAACGGGAATTTCTTAAATATTGTACCATCGATTAAAGGCAAGCCATAATGGAGTCACATCGTTTACGAATGTAGCGTCATGATTACTTAAAAGATATTCAAAAATTTAGATGAGAAAATTGTTCAATTATCCACCTTGACGAGACATGGTATGACACCCATCATACTACCTACAACGAAAGGCCTCCTGTTATTCTAGAATTCCTCACCTAGACCCGTACTTACTACTATACTTATACTATACTGGAATATCGTCGCATGTTTGCCTGAGCACAGTAAGACACTTTTCTTTAGCTTGGCTATATATATTCCTGCTCCTGATTGTACGGTATGATTTCATGTCGTTTAGTCACCCTACCTTGAGTATATACTTAACTTTCCCCTTTGCCACTTTTACAATTTTTGGTCAAGATCGACTGAATAATTTAATATGCACCTCGATGAAGGGCAGTCTATTGCCTCATCTGTTTGCTTGGGTATGCCTCGACTATCAATTTGTGAACTTGTCCTTGGTATAATATACACCAAGGTGATGAAGACTATTATTATTGACCGTGTGTATATACAATTTTTTCTACCACTTGCCAAATTTAAGACAAAAATTAAAAATAATTCACAAACGCACTACGAGAAACGTTTACCCTTGGTCTACCCCGTCGTCTGAATGACAAGTACACTGTCAGTTTTCGATATATTATTAACGTACTCGTTATGTCATCAGTCATTTTTAATTGAGCGCGAATTTTAAACTAATGGCATTTTTATTTTCAAATAATTTTATCCTGTTAGGTAATTTGAAGCAGCAAATATGTTAAAGACAATCTCCTGGATATACAAAATTATGTTGCAAAAGTTTTTGTTTAACTACTATCCCTGATTTCTCAAAATATTTGAATTTGTCCATTATTGACCTATTATAGGTTAATAGAAAAAGTTATTAACCACCAATAGACAAATTCAACTTCTCAGTTGGCTAGAAGAAGCAATAATAATAGTCAACTTCACGGCTAGTAGTGGAAGAATAAATATTAAAATTACGAGTAGTTTGGCTTCACCGAACTTATTAAATAAAAGTATGACCAAGTCCTTTTAAGTTTTGCCGCCAGGTAAAAAAGTATTACACACTTGTGGTGCAGCCATTAAGTTAAAGTTTACGCTTTCTACAGTTCAAACTGCTTTTAAAACGAATCAACTAGTGGCAAAAACTTAAAACCTCAAGTTCCATCAACTCTCAGTTGATTGTTATCCGCTATTCCTTGTAGACTATAATATTTATTAAGTTTGTTGAATAACAAGAGAAATGTTTACCTAGAACTTGAAAGATAAAGCTTGAAAATACCCATCTTGCACTTCCAGCATTCAGCGACAGCTTTTGCACTTTGTGGTATAAAGTGGAATCCTAATTTGAGAATGAAATGCGTTATTGCTACTTCCGAGACAGGGATATTATTTTAGAACATACTATAAACCATTTAGAGAAGGTGTGTTGTTAATTACAGCTACTGAATTATAATTACGTTCCTTTATCTCAATTTTTTGGGAAATCAAACCACAATCTTTTTTATATTTCTTATAAATTCTGGTCCCTATCTGACACTACGAGAAAATTCAGACAATCAATAATATTTTGAAGCTTAAGTGCCAATTTTTCCCAGGTACATGAAGTCCATTTTCCACGGTGCGAGTTGACGCTGCAACTCGAAAAAGTTGCATGCAGCTTGGCAATTTTTTTTTCGTTGGGCGCGTCGGTCGCATTAATTGGAACTTGCTCTATTTTCGAGCGAGAAGTCGCTGCGACTTGGTTCTGGTGGATTTTGTCGCACCGACCCAAAATTTCTATTGGCTGCTCCGCTCTAACATTGCTGTCACTGTCAATCAAGTTGGCAACACGTTACGTTTCCCGTCGCGGCAACAAACTATCGATATGCTGATTGTACTTTTTCTCGCAGCGATTTGTCCCAGCAACAAGTCGCTGCGACTTGAACAACGTGGAAAATGAACTTAAGATTCTAACAATATTATAGTCTACTAGGAATGGGATTCAGAGAAGTGCTCGCTCCAGGGACAGTTTTATTAGTCCTCTTCTTCCTATTGTGGAAATGTAAATAAAACGCGTTTGGTGTGGCTTTTTTTGTAATTTTTTGCTAAACTTTAAAAGAATATTCAGTATAACCGCCACTTACAGTTAAAACTGCTAATGGAAAATAAAGACAACTTTCTTAATGCGCTCAGTACCAGTTATTATTAAAATTTCCCCGTCTCCTTTCATTCTATCCCTTGTGTTGCATCGAACGTTTTATCCCGAAACCCATTTCTGTTTTAGCAACTTGATTTAGGGACGTTGACCTTCATTTTAATGGTACAAATTTCCGTCGAGCATTTAAAATTTGGCAGGAACATTATGATCTGCCATATTATTTTAATAGCTTTTAATACTTTGTATTACTTCGTTGAGTGTCCTTTGTGTGATTTAAAAGTGAGAAATGGCTCAAGAGGAGGAAAATTAAATCATCTGGTAGTGCCGCTTCCAGATACCGTGATTTAGTTTATTCAGGAACTTAGAAACTTTAGAATTTGCGTTTGATCTTCGAAATATATTCAAATATAATTCGTTTCTTTAAAATTCACCAACAAAATCTAATATCTTCGTAGACTGTGAATTTAGTTTTGTATTATATACAGTGTGTTTGGAATTTGTTTGGAAGCACCCCTGTAAAATTCGCATTTTTCAACCGATTTTGTTTTATTTTTTTTTGTTAGATTCAGTATCAAAAACAGTATTTTGGCACAAATTCTCAAATATATGTTTTGAAGATTCTCCAATCTTTATTTCATTTTAGACAAACATTCTCTCAATCGAGAGTTTCGTGTAAATCACGACAAGTTCGTGAAACTTTAGTGTTTGGATCCTAAAAACCAGAGGATCTGAACATAATCGGAGACATCCAGATCACCGTATTTGCTGCTTTGTAGTGCACAAAATTGAAAAAAGTATTTATTGAGACTGGAGCAGTGACCAAACGTATTTAAAAAAAATTGCAGGCAAGAAATTTTAATGACCGTATTGTCATAGACTACTTTGCCAACAATTCAAATTATTAAGCACCATTTTACATTACTTTCGATGCTATAACTCCAGAACGGGTTAGTTATCGGCTTCGAATTTTCAGTGTGCAATATGTTTGAGTCCCAATTTTTGCTTACCATATTGCCATTTCAAAAATTTGTCTACATTCTAGTAAAAAATTTATAAAAATACCACTTTTTCCAAATTCATGTTGTAATAACTTTGTGGTTAATAGAAATTTTTTTATAAAATTTTGGTAGTTCACATTTGTGATGATTCTGAATCCAGTGGTTTAGTTATATTTGAGAAAAAAAAATTCCTAATGTTCTTTTGTCTTTTTTGGCAAAGAGAAATTAACATAAAGGGCCTTGAATATAGTAATTAGGCTATGAAAATTTGTGCCAGAATACTGTTTTTGATACTGAATCTAACAAAAAAAATTAAAACAAAATTGGTTGAAAAATGCGGATTTTACGGGTGTGCTTCCAAACAAAATGGGTCACACTGTAGAAAGCTTCAAGTGTGAAATAAAATTATTACAGCAGCCATTACTCCAGTTCGATTTTCTTTTTCTTTCACACTGCTCTAAAAATTTATGGTATGCTTATACAAAGTTATTTATTAGACAACTGCGAGTGTAATAGATAGACATATATATATTTTATTTTATCCTGGGAAATTTCACAAGAGTAATATTCTATTGAGACTATATTTATGATGGTTTTAAGGGTATAATAGAACAAATGATGATATTTCTATTTATTGTTATATGCAGGTATACATTAAATGAAAAGCTCGCTATAGTCATGAGTGTAACACTGAGACATTTATGTGTGTCATGGGAGTTGAAACCAGACAACCATGGAGACATGCAGACAACATTCAATGATGACCCCGACACACTAGTTACTACTTTTGCAGATGGCGACAAACTTTAAACTATGATAAAACATATATTAAAAAATAGTGTGAAATTTACTTTTGTTGTCAGTTAGAATCTATGGTTAGAATAACGGAACACCACTTTCTCGTATTTAACTGTATGTTCTATGGCTAACATCAACTTGATAGTGGCAGCTAGGATAGCCGAAAGTTTGACTGCCAGCTAATGCAAACTGGCAGTTGATAAACACTTTGACCAACAGCTAAGATTTAGCCGAAGGCTACAATATTTAACCGAGCATTGATAAACCCGCCCTAAATCGAACTTTAAAACACGGGCGTATTTTGAAGTTACCGTGGCAACATCAACAACTACTCGAGAAACGAAGTCTAAATCTATGGTCTAAATCATGTCTAAATGACAATTTTTTTATAATTGATCTGACAGGAGTAGTTTGTAACGTCAAAACTTTCATTCGAACAATATACAACTATGTCAAATTCATAAATTAAAATGAAAAATGCCGTTGGTATTGCTTGGAATATTAATATTTCGATTTTTCAAATCTCAGGAAATGGTATTTAAATTAATACTATTGACATTCACAGAACTCAATAAGGTTGAACTTCCATCAAAATACAAATTAGTTTATGTTTTTCTACAATACAGGTTACTTCTCTACATAATCACATTGACGATTGAGACATTTATCATATCTGTGAACAAGCTTTGCAATACCCTCCTTATAAAATGTTGCCGCTAATGATTGGGAGTGAGTTGTGACGGTGTTTTTGAGTTGCCACTGTTTCAGTTCGGGAAAAAGATTAAAGTCACTTGGCGCTAGGTCGAGACTATATGGTGGGTGTTCAAAAATGTCCCATTTAAATTGCTGAAGGTACCGTTGGGTTACTTGAGCGCTGTAAGGCGGTCATTGTCAAGGAGCAGAACAATTCCAGAAGTCAGCATGCCTCTTCGCTTGTTTTGAATAGCTCTCCGTAAGCGTCGCGAAGTTGCACAATAATAATCTGCATTGATTGTTGTTCCCGGCTGCATAAACTCCACAAGCAGTACACCCTTTTGGTCCCAAGCGAGCACAAACTGTTTTATAGCGCAATTGCTCGGTCACCAAAGAATAGAGGGTGGATCTTGGAACTT
The DNA here is from genome assembly GCA_910591675.1 of Galerucella calmariensis. NCBI lineage: Eukaryota > Metazoa > Arthropoda > Insecta > Coleoptera > Chrysomelidae > Galerucella > Galerucella calmariensis. Next base: position 213,078 of record CAJUYG010000309.1, read on the forward strand.
CTCGATAATTCACTTATGGCGAACCTTCGATTTTACTTAGTCACTTGGTCAATTCATTGAACAAGGTCGTCTGTAACCACAGACTTGACGAACAGCACCATCACTCATAAAACTTTCTCCATACACGCGATGAATTTTCTCTGCACTGTTACCTTCTGCTTGTAAGTAACGAATAACACTTCACTACTTGGCGGGAGAACCAATAGTGACAGCCATGTTTACCTAACTCCTGTCAACAGGAAATGGCGTGCTGTTCTCGCCAGTGACAGAATGTATTGAAGAGGAGATGCGCAGTCGTTTCCTCTAGTCTGTCTGGTCTTCGCACTATACGATCGGAGGTTGAAAAAAAAACAACCCTCGTATAAATGATTTTTTATCATCAGGACTACTGTCATTAGTGCCAATTTGTCAGTTGGTGGACGTATTTATAACTAGTGGAGGTTAGGAATTTTTATCTTTCCGATAACAATGGTCGCGTTCATCCCAACAAAGTTGATCAGGTAGCGATTTTTAGAGTGATCCATCAGTTCGTAATTCTGCTGAACGTGCTAATAAAACCATCGACATAATATGTCAAATGTCAATGAATACAACAACTCAATTTTATTTCATATATACGGCAATAGGGTATTTGACAATTTTTTTTAAAAACCATTAGAAGATTGTCTGACTTCAGTTAAGTACTCCAAATTTTTTACTAAGGGAGAAAGTTGACAAAACCAACTTTAAAAATTTTCTATTTAAATAGCGCTGATTTTTTATGACGTCAGTGGTCTTGTCGCTCCACCTACCGCATCCCGAGCGACTTGACCCTGACCAGCCGAATTGGAACCATCGGCTCGACCTGCGGCCGCCCACCTGAGCTGGCCTATAAGAAGCAAGCAAGCAAAGCAACGAGACCCCTGACGTCACAATAAACTCACATATTTTCCCGCGCTGAGTAAATATTTGAAAACTACCATTTTTGTTAAGTTAATAAAAAATCAGTGGTTTAATTAGTTTGTGTGAAATATTTATTTCTGGCATAATAGTACCACAAAGAACCTGCTACGACTCTTTTTTAATTTTTTCCGCTCATAGGAAAATACCCTATTATGAAATAGGTATTACTTCTAACCATTAAAAAATGGGATTGAATTACAATAAATTGAACTCCCCACTTTGGAGCATACCATGAAGAGTTGAATTTCCTGACAAACTATACAATTTATCAATGAAATAATAAGTCACCTCCAGCTGTTCACTCATTTTCACTAAAATACAAACTAAAATATCTCCAAACAAAGATACTTATAATATTTTTCCAACATTATGTCATAAATGACAGTTAATGCATCATCAATCGGTAGCGTGTAGCGTATTTTATGTCTGTGCTTTCGCTTGACCCATTTGAGATTACCTTCTACTTTTCTGTCCTCCAGAGTGTGCCATTTCTTATCCAAATCCCCTTTCACCTGTCCCCACCTTTTACATCTCCCCCCCATCGAGTAAATTTCTCTCGCTGATCGTGCCTGCTAGCGCTGAGCTTTAGCGAAGCTTGTCAGTACGCTTCTATTTTACAAATAGTCCAGAGTGTGTCAACAAAGTACAAAGTATTCAGTACGTTAAGTGTTACGATCGTTTTAGTGGAAATAGTGACTACAGTGTATTAATGGATATTTCTACGGTAGGTAACAAAATGTTTCTTTTTCAGAAAATTCCTAATATAAAGGCGTTAAGCCGGCACAGTGCCGGTTATCCATTTTGCAGCCATTCAGCTCAAAATGATATACTTACTAGTGCCATAGGATGGTCTGAGTATAAGGATATAGATCCTAACTGCCTGTATAATTTAATTTTATTGCCTTCTGGGGCTTAGTCGTTGAACCAAACGGCTCAATTTTTCGGCCCTCTCGGCTCGATTTTTTGGCAGCCACGACCCGATCATCGGTCGGTACTGTCCAGGTGGCAGCCGTCGCGTCCCAAATTTGCAGCTACCTAGCTCAAATTGGGAGCCGTCACGGCCCAATTTTACAGCCGTCACGGCCCAATTTTACAGCTGTCACGCCCCTTTTTTTAAGCCGCCACGGTCCAATTTTACAGCTGGCATGGCCCAAATTTGCAGCCGTATTGTTGGCCGAAAAGACTCATTTTTTAAGCTGAGCACCTGAGCAGGCCTAATTTCTTCGTTTTTGTTTTTTGAAGAATGCTGTACAATCTGTACATTCTCAATTATATTACAAATTATTTCATAATAAGTAGATTTTTATGACTTTCTTCTTGCCTTTCAGATGGCAATTAACACCAAAATCTCAACTTTAGGAGATTTGTATATTCAAGATTTTGAGGATGATGAAGATGGTGTCTTGAAGAGACTAAAACAACTTGCTTCAGACAATCTACCAGATGGTTGGATGGAGTGGAAAGTAGCGATGTCAGATGGAAAAGAGGATATTGATCCTCAAGTCTTAAATAAAGTACGATTTGCTCTTCCGACAGTTGGAATTGCTCTGGCATTCAATCCGGAGGCTACAAACCTTATGGAAAAACCTTATCGAGACATGAAGAAGAGAATGCTTAGATGGAACTTTTGTAGAGGTCTTATTTTTAGTCCAGCGTCGTTAGCTATTCAAATAAGAAGTTCATATATACAACATCAATTAGTATTACAATCAATAAATAATATAAAGCACCTCTTCATTAATAGGTGGGAGGCTTCAAGGCAGCTAGCAGGTGAAAAATCGGATCAAGACTCCGACGATTGTACACTTGAAACAAGAAAAATGACCGTTTCATCTAGAATGGATGCCTTAGAAGCAAAGTTCGACAAGACTCAAGAGACATTGGAATCGATTTTAAGAAATGTCTTTAACAAATCAGAACCAGACGAAGAGGTTAATATCCATTCAGATCGCTCTGTGTACGGTCCAGAAGATGAAAACTCTGACGAGGAGATGGATGACGAGAGTCAGTGTTCAAGTTGGAAGGCACCTGTCCTAGTATCTGTACAAAATAAAGAAAATGTTTCCGATTTTGATTTTTCGCCCACAACAAAGGAACAAGAGCCCAGTATTCCAGAACCACAAGCAGACATAAAAAAGCAAGGAATAGACTGCCAACGGTTTGGATCACAGGCTTGGGATAAAATTAGATATTCGGAAGTACAGAAGAAGCTTCATGCTTCGCCTGTGTTTTCTCAGCTTTTGGTTAACCATGGGCTCAATAATTTTGCAAATCAATATAGCGATTTTTTAGCCAAAACCGATTCTTCCTTGGGTACGCTCTGTCATGCTATATTGAAACAAAGACAATACTTTCAAGAAGGTATATCAGAAGTTATAAAGAAGCACCCAGCTGCAGCGAGTGATCTTTCTTCAATTTTTGGGGATCAGAAATCTGATTTCCGAGCAATTTCGGATGACATTCTGCAATATTTGTGTGGCAAACGAGCAGAAGTTATAGATTTAAGAAGAAAGTATCATTCAGGGTCTATTCCTACTATAGCTCCGCTATTGCAAAAGGTTCCACCATCAGCTACTCATCTGTTTGAGGAAGAAAGATTTGAATCTCTTCGAAGAGAACACCCATTTAAAGTTCAGGGTACAAAAAGGCGCTTCGTTCAGAGCTTTCAGACCGAGGCCCGGTCAAGGAAAATTCCCAGACTTTCTCAACAGAAGACACCTTATCGCTCCAATCGAAACTCCGAGAGATCAGCTAAGCCAAAAGAAAAAATTCAGCAGGAAAAAGAGAAATTTCGTTTTCATAAAAAACCCTCTTTTCCCAAAGAAAGAAGACAGCGTTTTTGACATGCCTTACCAAAAAACCTTCCAGGCTGGCCAGTTGAAAATGTTTGTCAATCAATGGAAGTGCCTAGGTGCCCCGTCGTCACTACTAAAAATAATAACTGGTTACAGGATTCCTTTTGTAAAGAGACCTCCCATAGTTCAGTTGTCAGAGAATATTTGCCATCGTTTTCAAACACGGCCTTCACGTTCAATGGACACAGAGGTGAAAACAATGCTAAAATCTGGAGTCCTCAAAAAGGTGCAGCTGAAGACAGGTTTTCTCTCCAACATGTTCCTAGTACCCAAGCACGACGGGTCAAGTCGTCCAGTATTCAATTTAAAACGCTTAAATCAGTATGTCGCACTGAAAAAATTTCACCTAGTAAGTCATTACAAAATTCCACAATTTTTACAAGAAAAAGACTTCTTAGTAAAGTTAGATCTTTCTCAGGCGTACTTTCACGTTCCGATAAAGGAGTCTCACCAAAGATTTCTGGCTCTTTATTACAGAAACGAAATGTATTGCATGACCTGTTTACCGTTCGGTCTATCGTCAGCTCCAGAAACGTTTTCAAAAGTAACCAACTGGGTAGCGAGCTACCTACGAAATCTAGGCTTAAGGATAATTGTATACTTGGACGACTGTCTAATAGCACACCAAAACCCAGATATTTTGAAGGATCAAGTTATCAAGGCAGTAAATATATTTGCGGTTCTAGGGTGGCAAATAAACTTCAAAAAGTCTATTCTCCAACCAGTAAAGGAATTGGAATACTTGGGAATTTTATGGAATCCATCGAGAAATCTAAAATTAATTTCAGAACCAAAACATAACATTCTGCACAAAAAGCTGAAAAATTTATTAAAGAGAAAAAGCTGGTCATGGAGAACAGCAAAATCAATTTTAGGAAGCCTGAATTTCTCGGGGTTTGCAGTACCACTAGGCCGTTTACACTGTCGTCGAATGCAAAGGCTCAGCAATCACCTCCCTTCAAATTATCCCGACAAAATGTTTCCCCTAAGAGAAACAATCATAAAAGATATTCAATGGTGGATCCAGTCAGTTCATTTGAGATCTCCCATTTTTCAGAAAAATGTGGACTTTCACCTGGCAACGGACGCATCCGAACTGGGGTGGGGAGCTCAATTGGGGGATATATTAATATCAGGTCAATGGACATCAATACAGAAAGATTGGCATATAAACAGAAAAGAGTTATACACGGTTTATATAGTCATCAAGAAGAATCTGCAGATTTTGAAGAACAAGTCGCTTTTGGTTCAGACCGACAGTCGAACAGTACAAGCATATATTCGAAACGAAGGGGGGACAAAGTCACTGAATCTTTTCCTCCAGGCAGAAATGTTATTAAAAATGACAAATCGATTCAATATACAGCTGACAGCCTGCTATATCCCAGGGATTTACAACTCGATCCCGGATTGCCTTTCCCGGCAGAAACAAATACCAGATTGGCATCTCTCCACTCAGATAACAAATATGATTTTTCAGAAGTGGGGTCAACCGGAAATAGACCTTATCGCAACAAAGGTATCAGCAGTAGTTCCTCAGTATGTGACTCAATCAATGTACGACCCAGCAGCAACATTTGTGAACGCTTTCAGCAGAAATTGGAACTACCAGTTGGCTTGGGTGTTTCCTCCTCCAACATTAATCCCGAGAGTCCTTCAACATCTAAACAAAGCAGAAGGGATTTACATAGTAATTGCGCCACGTTGGGAGAAGGTATTTTGGCTCCCAGACTTACAGTCCCGAGCACTAGACTCACCAGTAAGAATTCCGAATCTTCAGAACAACTTGATGGACATGGAAACGAAAAGACCTTTGCCGAAAGCTCACCTGCTTTGTTTGGAGGCTTGGAAGGTTCGGGGTGGAGCGACCATATAGCCGGCTGGAATAAAGCGGATATAGAGTTATTGCAATCAGCATGGAGAAAATCAACTCTAAAATCATACAACGCCCCCTGGAAAAACTGGTGTCAATGGGCAAACTCCAACAATATCTCTATAAATAACCCTACTCCGCAAGAAGTGGCTTTATACCTAAGTTATTTATATCGAGTTAGAAAATTATCTTACAGTAGTATTTTAGTTAATAAGTCTGTAATATCTACGTGTGCTAATCCTGTAAGAGGTTCTACCTTATCATCGCATCCCCTTATAAAGAAGATGTTGAAAGCAATTAGCTTAACAGCTCCAATCAAAAATAAAAACACGATTTGGGATATTGATAAACTTCTGGATTGGATTAAGGCAAACCATCCTAAAATGGATAGCCTTTTTCAAATTTCGAGACACTTGGCTATTCTTCTTTTGCTTACTTCAGGTAGAAGAATTCATGATTTGACGCTTCTTTCGATAGATATCGACAATTTCCAGGATTTCGATAATTTTATTATTCTTTGGCCTACGTTTGGATCGAAGACTGACCAGGCTACATCGAGGCAGTCAGGATGGAAGATACTAAGAAACAAAAACCAAATATTAGATCTACGTTTCTGGATAAAGAAACTCATTGAGATATCTAACTCGAGACGAAAGAGCGTCAAACAGCTCTTTTCTCTTTTTATTTCCACAAGGGGAAAAGTAGCTCCTGCATCAAGATCAGTTATTGCAGGATGGATTCGAACTGCATTCAAAGAAGCAAGAATAAATGATTCACCTGGAAGTATTCGATCTGCCGTTGGTTCGAAAAGAGCATCAAATAATACACCAATTGATGAAATTCTTGCATGTGGCAATTGGAAGAATAAAGATAATTTCATAAAATATTATTTTAAAGAAATTGAAAAAGAGTGCGATTTTGAAAAAACTCTGATAGATGACAATCTCCTAAAATGTTTTCAACCTATTTGATTGTATTGGTTTATGTTCCTATAAGTTATAAGAGACTGTTAATTTCTTTGATCTCATAGTTGGCTGTTTTTATATAAATTACTTTTCTCTTAGTTTATATATATATATAAGAATTTTGTTTTATTTATTTTTGTAATAATTATGGATTTCAATAATCCATGGAATTTATTTAATAAATAAATGTCTTGAGTATATCTTTCTACAATTTAATTATTCTCACAGTACGCTTTTCGCTATCGTGCCGACAGATAACAAACACTTCTCAAATGGGTCAAGCGAAAGCACAGACATAAAATAAAAGCGTTTTTCCCTTGAAGAGTTAAAAACGCTTATTTTTGGTCTTGCTGAAGCTTGACCCATGGATTTAAGACCTTGTCGGCCAAATCTAGGTACTGACAAGCTTCGCTAAAGCTCAGCGCTAGCAGGCACGATCAGCGAGAGAAATTTACTCGATGGGGGGGAGATGTAAAAGGTGGGGACAGGTGAAAGGGGATTTGGATAAGAAATGGCACACTCTGGAGGACAGAAAAGTAGAAGGTAATCTCAAATGGGTCAAGCTTCAGCAAGACCAAAAATAAGCGTTTTTAACTCTTCAAGGGAAAAACGCTTTTATTTTAATTCTGATTGAAAAAATGGCGACTGATAACACATCGCTCAATCTGATCAGTTAACAAAATATGCGTTCAGCAGGAAATTGATGATCGCTTCGGTAGCGCTACGTTGTGATGAACGCGACCAATGAAATAAAATATAAATATAAAATATAAAATATTTCTCCACTCTTAGATATCACAGCTTTTATTTCATGCGGATTTTTCTTTCGTACGAGATATTTGGTTGCAAAGCGTGGTAATCTTTATTATACCCCTTTCACGATTTATTCCACACTTAATTGAATTTCCAACAGCTAGATAAAATTAGTTTTGAATTGTACATATGGTTTTTTTATGATTTTGGTTTTTCCGGTTCAAGATAATATATCGAACATTTAATAGCAGTTTGTTTATTCCCATTGTAAACATAATATGGGTTACAATTTCAAAAGTGTAAGCTATTTTCTGATATGTTTTTAGCTCACGCTCACCAGTCAGTCTTCAAAGGATAATAATAATAGTAATAACAATAGGTTTGTTCCAACAACCACTTTCTGATTAGTACGTGAACGTTCGTGAACTTTTTTTTATGTACGAATCAAACGTTCGAGAACCTGTACGTGAATTAATTCATGAGCATCATACCCTATGCATTGTTGGAACGATTCTACGACTCATTTTTAAACTGTTACCACTTTCAGGAACTTCATTACAACCCTATAAGTTCACGTTTTATTTGATTTGATTTATGTTTATTTACCATTACCCAACCTTAAAACATGAACTGACAGTTTGGACGAACGGTTCTACATCCAAATCTCTGATGAAAATGATCGTTCGCCGACACGTTCATGAACGTGTCCAGTTTTTGTTGGAACGCATTTTTATCAGTCCGTGGAATTGTCGGAACTTGTTGGAACAGAAATTTGTTATGCGCATGATCGTGACGTTCATGTACGCATCATTTCGCTTAGTTGGAACAAACCTAATTTCAAATTTTCAAATATTATTGTCGAGCTGCAGTGGTCCTAGTTAAACTGGTTAGGAAACCAATAACATTTCATGAATTCAGGATTTTCTACTATGACCCCACACCTAACGATAAGGATTTAAGAATATAACCCTGAAATTCCACCAGCAATACCCGCCTAAATATAGCTACTAATAACATCCTAACATTTAAAAACCAGGAGGAGTAATTTGAAAAGCCTTACTCACACCACTAAAAGCTACCAGATTAGTTACTAAAGGGTGTGTTCCTAAAACGTAGTCAAAAGTCGTGTTCCAAATATATTAAATATGCCTTGATAGCAAAGACATTAGTCATAAGTCGATTTCTCCTCTGATCTGCAGTATATTTTTCAGATGTACTTTTCAAAATGTAAGACTTTTTCCTGTTTCGTTTCTTATTCAAACATAAGAAGATTCAGATTCACATCGACAAAAAACAAATTATGGTTATTGTTGATGGTGGAGAATTACAGATAGTCAAGTTACTTTAATTATATTTATTACAATTAAATTGAAAAGAATATGACAATTGATAATATGTTCTGGCAATACCAATACTTCAAAATTAATAGCATTGTAGAGCAGTATGCAGTATTAATTTAAACCTTTCCAACAGTTATCTTTATGTTGCCGGATTAAGGCCCGGTCTTTCCAAGTACGAATAAAATGGCCAATAACTAACTGGAAGATAAATTTATTAGGAAGTCTTATTTAACAAATAAAGTGTAAATGTCTTTCAAACTGACTTTAACCAGTGATTTATTATTCGGTGAATTAACATAACCAAAATAATTATTTTAACGTTGGCTACAATGACTAACTTCATATATGTGTAGAGAAAGATAGTTTCATGCACAATGTGTATATAATAGAAAGTGATAAACAATTGTTTTGTTTCGCGGACACGTTGTAGGCTGCGAAATCAATTTTAGGCTAGCTGTCATCTGCTTGACAGCACTGAAATCAGGATTTCTTGTAAATATTCAAATAATTGCTGAAATTGTGTATTAACAACGGAAGTAATTTTAGAGAAAGAACCAAAATAATAACAACAATTATAAAAAAAGGAAAAAAATATAATCATAAACACTGCAAACCCTAATTAAATTAACCGATCTGTATATCCGATGTTGTAGTTGGGGCCCTATCTCCTCCAATAAGTTAATCACAGTTTCTTTAGGTAATCGAAAACGGCGTAAGAATTCTTTATCATCCCATCTTTCAAAGTGGTCAATACGTTCTCTAACGGTACTATATGGGTGACGTTCTGGGTTTACAAAATCTAGAATTTCTTGTATCTCTTGCTCTTCGAGTTCCTCGAAATCATTAAAAATGTCCATTTCAAAATAAATGTGACAGTTTTTATTTAAACTAGGGTAGGTTTAAACTAGGAAACTGGGCTGAATCTGACCAATCAGAGGTCTACAGAATTGCCAACTTAAATTCAAATCACTCCTCCTGGTTTTTAAATGAGGTATAGGTGAATAACTTGTTGATAGTACAGCATTTACAAAAACGAATTGACAATTGACAACTAAAACCGCGGTATTCACAAATCGAGAGCAGAGTAATTACCACGGTTAAAAATGTCAAAGTAGTGACGTCTTTAAGCATTCAGTATTGACGCCATCGCCTTACATCCATTAACAACCACATCAATTAAATGTATTTGGTATTTACCGAATATTGATTGTTATTCGCCTAAAATATCAGTTGTGCACATAATGCAATATAAAGCTTCTGTACTGACATCTTCAACACTATTGCAAAGTTCGTAAATTTCAAACCAAGAACAGTGTACTACACTTTATGTAAATTAGTTCAATAAGGACATGTAAAAAAGTTTGAATCCACAAGTTTCTTTACAGTATGCATACTAAAATACCAAAACAACTTATTAAATATTGATATTAAAACCTCTACTTTGTATGCCATGTTTGCCTCAGAAACCGAGAGCCGCGTCAAACCTACATCCACTTTCTGGATAAAATGAAACGAGAGATTTAGACACTGAATTAGCAGACATTATAAAATATAAACGTTAACTAAATACACTTCTGGCTAATCTTCTCACAAAAGTCAAAGCCAAAATGCCAAAATTGTGAGGTTAAGAATATGAAAATTATTAGGAAGCTCCGTGTTTCAGCTCTTAAAACATTCGACAGAAGATTATTAAAATTCAATTTATTGAATAGATGAGGCTTTTACTTGATGTAGATCCATACTAAATGATGAAATGAAATAATTTAATTTGTTAAAATCTAGATTTTATTAAACTGAAAGTTGTGACGCGTTTCGCTAACACAGTAGCGTTCTCAAACGTTTGAGACTGTGTTAGCGAAACGCGTCACAACTTTTAGTTTAATATAATGTAGTGTAGACTTTAACAAATTAAGTTGCTTTATTTCATCATTCAATTTATTCCTCATTAAATGAAAGATATAATTTCAAATATATCGTGTGATCCTAAAGGCTTACAGTTCCTATAATGATATTGTTATGTTGAATTTAGCTACCTAAAGAGACTCAATACCTTCTCACAGTGTCATAATATAATAATGTAAACAAACAGCATGGTTTTCTCAAGAATGTAAGTCAACTGGTAGTGCGAGTGTCCTCTGTGATCTCCAGTGGTAGGGATCTTTATAGATTCCAACATTCATGGTCGACTCGGAACCTCGGTTTTACGTCTCATTGGTATAATTCCTGCGAGCTGTGAAATGCTACTAACCCTAGTAGTCTAAAGGTGCGAGTTCGCCAAAAAAGCGAGCACGAGCAAACATTTGTGTATGTTTGGTCGTGTTTGCTTGACATATTGATATCTTGTCCACATCAGAGCGAATATGTTCGGAGTTGATCCATCTACTTTGTGCGTTTTTCATTGTGACCAATTCTATAAAAATTTTGTGGTTTCTCAGAAAGAAAATAAAGAATTATTGTGAGATGGGAACGTCAGACACATTATTTAAATGATTTGTACACTTTTTATAGACAAATTCTATTTTTAACATTGATCTTTATCCTCCCAGTTTGAAGATAAATGCCATTCATTTTATGGTGGAAACAATTTCCGAAAGTAAAAGTAGATAGCCAATTTCTGGTATTTATCCACACAGAAATATTAACTGGTAATAGAAAAACGAGGTTTGTCTTCCGTTCTAGCGCCTCCAGTGGTTAACAGAGATTTACTTGGCCGAAATCTATAGCAACATTCTCATTGAATTTTTGAAATTCCATTATGATTGTTTTAGGAATTCCTAAATCCGATTTAGGTATTACCTAACTTTAGAAAATGGTTGGTGACTTGAGTAACTAGCGTTAAGAAAGTTATACCAACTTCAAATGCTTTCACAAGTTTCTTTTAATCTCATTTTGTCTTCAAGTGTACTTATAATATTCTCGTGAAAAACTGTTTAGAAATTAACCGGAATACTATGATAAGCTTCGAATATCTGTTTATCAAGAATACTCTTCAATACAGCTCTGTAAACAATAAATCGGAGAAATTTTTCTCCGAGTCTTTGCACAAAACAGAGAAATAGCTGTTATTTCCAAGGAGTAATGAATTGAAAGCTAATTACGATTCCAGTGGAAGCATTTTATAAATGAATCAATAAAAAGGACTATAATAAAGCAAATACTGATTCAAAAGCTTTTACTTTGTATTTATCCATAGTAAAATTAAATTGAATAGATGAATTTAATAATTCCTTTATTATTCAGAGCTACAAATAAATTAACAAAATAACGGGATATAGAAGTTGTGGGTAAAAGATATGTATCTGACAAGACACAAGAGGATCTGAAAATGGAAAAAAAGCCCATCTCAAGCTCACTGACACTGACATATATTCCTGAGGCCGTGAAGGGATTATCTGGACGTAAATATATTTCCAAAAAAGAATAAAACTAGTTAGTTGGTCCTTCATCACATCACAATACATGTTTTGTACAGAACATGCTAGTGGAATCAAAGCAAAGTTAAACAAATATTAAATTGTTTTTAATCCTGCCAGAGAAGGGGTAGAACTACAAGCGTATGCAGACGACCTTGTCATCTTGGCAAGGACCAAGTCAGGAAGGGTAGCATATAATATCCTCCAAAAGACGTTGGACGATGTCCACAGTTGGTGTCAGAGGGAACAGATGTCTGTTAACCCTGGCAAAACTGTAATAGTTCCCTTCACTAGAAAAAGGAAGTTGGAGGATCTTCCACCACTTTCCTACAATGGTGAGGTTATTCCATTTGCAGCGGAAGTAAAATATTTGGGGATTATCCTAGATAAGAAACTTACTTGGAACGCTCACTTGGAAAAAGTTATCCATAAGGCCAGACTATCTTTGTAGACATGTCGCAGGATCTGTGGAAAATCTTGGGGCTTGGGACACAAACAAATCTATTGGATATATGTGATGATTGTTAGACCAATGATCACATATGGAGCTATTGCCTGGTGGCCAAAAGCTTTACAGCGAACGGCCCAAGCAAAGCTCTCTGGTTTACAGAGACAGGCTTGTCTGGCAATCACTGGTGCTATCAGCTCCACGCCGTCAGCAGCCATGGAAATCCTTCTGTACCTACCTAGGGCGCAGACCTAGGACAGAAATTTCATCCTCTCTAGGATCCTATGCAACCGTATTTCAGGCGGAAATTTACGCCATTGTTTCATGTGTGGAGAGAGTGGAGCAAGCCAATCTCATACATAAAACAATAAAAATTTTCTCGGGCAGCCAAGCGGCTTTAAAAGCACTTAGCGCTCGCCGTGTAACGTCGAAATTGGTTTTAGACTGCCAAAAAAGACTTTCCTCAATAGGAGAACTCAATAAAGTATTGCTGGTCTGGATCCCTGGCCATTCTGGCATGGAAGGACACGAGAAGGCAGACTTTCTTGCAAGGGAGGGTGCCGCACGTGTTTCTATCGACCAGAACCCACAATTGGCATCGCAATAAGTTTTGCCAAACAAACACTAAATACCTGGATAGCAAGAAGAGCTTTAGACTTCTGGCATAATGTACCAGGATTGGTTCATTCAAAGGCTTTTATACATCCTTCGAAGAATGTCTCCAAACAAATGTTAGACCATAGCAGGCATGACTTACGTTGTCTAACAGGCCTTTTAACAGGCCACTGTCATCTGAATCATCATATGCTAAAACTTGGACTGTCGGAAGATCCGACTTGCCGTCTTTGTTTGGAAGATGATGAAACAGCAGAGCATATAATTTGTGCCTGCCCCGCCGCGGCTCGAATCAGGTATCTGATGTTTGGCAGGGTCTCTCTCTCGCCCTCGGACCTGAAATATCATTCAGCAAATAAAATAATCGGCTTTGTTAAGAAGCTGAATTTGTTTGGTGAAATCTGAATAGGTGTGAGCCACAATAGACTCTTGTGAGTCGCAGTGGAGGGCCTTATAGACCCACTCACCACATACCTAACCTAACCTAACCTAATCCTGCCATATCGTCGAAAAAAATAAGCTCAGTATATCTATGTTTATTCTACATCTATATCTATAGGTTATTAAAAAGCTAAACAAAATCAACTCAAAAATCCTTAAAATAAAAACATTTAGAAGTGATTAAGCGAGATTATAATATGAAAAGCCTAGATTCTAGATGTAACTATCACTTCAAACATCGTTATTGAAATCTGTTACACACTCCTCGAAGATGCACTTTATATTTTCCAAACATAAGAACTTCCGGCAATTTTGGCATCTTTATTTTGTTCTTCTATTTTTTTTGGTTGAATGAATTCAATAGGAAAAACTTTTTTTCTGATTGTCCCTTGGACTGTAAGCTTATGCTGGTTTAACAGGGTATCTGCGAGCTCCTTGCTGGTAAAAAAATTGTCCATAGTGACACTTCTGTTGCTTCTGGAAATTGGCATGCAGATGCGTGCTTCAACACGTATCTACTAGTTAACGTCGGTATCACACACCGAATTTACTGCACACGGAAAACGAAACTGCTTTTGTTGCTGCCTTCTTAGCAATAACTATAAATAAAACATATTAAAAGATAAGGCTACTAGGCTGCGTTGCCGCGTCTTCATATTGTTTTGAGAGTGAATTTTTAGAACGATCTGTCTGTGACACCGCATGTTAACTGTGGAAGGTTAATATTAGACTGTTTTGTTTCAGGATCAAGTTGTGATGTAACTATAAGTAGCGATACAAATAAAAATGGAACAATTACTAGTCCGTCTTATCCTTCACCATATCCCGCTAAAACAACATGTTCTTACGAATTCCAAGGACGAGGTAAAGAAAGAGTGCAAATCGTCTTCCACGATTTTAGTTTATATCTTCCCAATGGCAACGCAAAAAAGTAAGTTTCACCAAGGATTAAATTATTTTTCCGTCGACCGTGTATTAACATATGCTATTAACGTTCTCAAAATTGGACAAAATCATACGTTGATGACACCTGTCAATGCATTTACATTAATCAACGATTTTTCTATAGGCCACCCAATGCACATCTTATACATTATATTTATATTGACAGTTACCTGTGATGTAGGCAACCAAACATACATTTCAATATCATTATTCATTTTTGACAGGACTTACCTAAAAAACAAATAAATATTCTTATTTTTTAAATATTGAGAAAAACGAATAGAACTTAATACAGTCGACGGAAAAGCTAACTAACTAACTAACTAACTAACTAACCCGAGTATTAATGAGATCAATTAACAATCTCGAAAATTAACGCACTCACTCTGCTCGTGCGTTAAATTATCTCGATTGTTAATGGTCCTCATTAATACACTTGTTGGTTAAATAACTATTATTGTATAATTAGCCTCTTCGTTGAAGTATCCAAGAGCCGCCACTGTATGAATTGTTAATAAAATGTACATACACTGAAAATGTTGTGTACCTATATACTTTATTTGGGTAATTTGTATTGTTATAGTTGTGATAATTCAGACTCGCTTACCGTCTTCATCCATATTGACGGACGAATAGAGAAAATCGACAAGTTTTGTGGTACAACTTTACCGAAGCCAGTTATGTCGAACGGACCTCGGCTAAAACTGGAGTTTCAAAGTTTCTACACATCTAGGTACTCTAGAGGATTTAAGTCAACGTATGCCTTTATGGAAAGTAAGTTTTTTATTCTGTAAGAAGTGATTTGTCAATATCAATATAAGTCTTGCCAAACACTATCAAAGAATAGACTTGATTAAATAATATCATCTGGATTTATACAAAAATTATGTTGTTCCTTATTCGTTGTTCGTGATTTTCGTGCTGTTTGTCGCTTTCATGTAGTTTGTCATTGCTCTCAAATAACCAAAAATTGTGCATCTTGTCATTCGTGATTCGTAGTTCCACCAATGTCAGCTGAAGTTAGTGTCACGTGACTTGATTTCTTGTCAAACTTGACTTATTTTGAAAAATTTTTGACAGTTCAAAGAACCAATCAAATTTCCTCATTTTATATCATATGAACAATCTCAGCCAATCATGTCAACATTACACTGATAACAGACCATGGGCAATTTTCACGTTGCTATGGATACATATTGATTTATTTCGATTTTGAACTTTCGAATATTTAATATTTCGAAATGTCAGGATTTGGTTGTAATACTGAAACGAAAAATTTTCTATCCGAATAACCCTCGAGCATTGATAAATGCTAAAAAACCTTAGGAAAACACGACTAGCAACGAACAACTGGAACAACAGCATTAATAAATCATAGCGAGATACTACAAATAGAGGCAACAAGCCAGCTTCAAACCCGTCAGCATATAAGAGTGAGCTAGAAAGTAGGAGGTTCATACTGTCTTTCTCTAATAGCGTGTATACTATTTTATACACAAACAAAGACAGAAAAACCTTTGATCGTCTGTGTCTTTCTCTCTTAGACGAGCATTCCCACTATATGGCTTGTTGCCTCTATATGTAGTAACTCCATGTTATAAATCCAGTAACTCACTCACTCACTGCATCTATTTTAGAAAGTATATTAATATTTTTTAATAATTGTCTTGCAGACTTTGGTGTTAAAACTGGTACCCAATTGTCTAATTACCCATGTGCCTTTGAATTTAATAGTAACGAATTGAAAGAAGGATATTTTCACAGTCCGAACTATCCAGGTTTATATCCTAGGGACACAGAATGTCACTACTTTTTTAATGGGAATATATCCGAGCGTGTACAGCTACATTTCAACTATTTTGATGTTGAAGGAGTTTCACCGTAAGTAAAATATTATTTGGTTTTATTTCAGGACGCCCAAATGGAATATCATTTGGTATAGGCAACCAAACACACATACTTCATTGGCTTACACACAAATTGTCATTTTAGTAAAAGGTGTTATCAATCTTGATTACTAATAGCACTTATTACACTTTTTGGCTAAATAGGTAGGTATTGAACTTTTGATGTTTATTAATTCTTTATTTCTAGCTGTGAAGCAGTTTCTGCCAGCGACTACGTAGAGTTTTCAAATTACCTAACGAGAGATAGGAAATTTGCGAGGTACTGTGGACAACTGAAAGAATTTGACGTACAATCAGATAGAAAGTTCTTCAGGGTTACTTTTAGATCTAATGATAGGTTGGACGGTACAGGATTTAACGCCACATATCGTTTTGTTGAAGGAAAAGAGAATGTTGGAAAGAAAACGACTACCAATGTAAATTCAACCACTTGGAATAAGGGTTTGTATACTCAACCATTTAATAAGGAATTGGATGGATTTACTATTGGTGAAACTTTGACATATTTATTATATCAACTAGAATTAAGTCTATGAACATGTTATTAAGGTTTTCCTTCAATTTCAGGTACCTGGCTCTTGATCCTATTCTGCATAATTTCAATGACCAAGATAAATACATAATCATGCGTACTTGAATAAAACAGGGATCATTCAAGCAATATTTTTTTCTATACATAATTTGAATTTCACTAAATGAATTTGTGTTTATATTTCACCTACGAAGTATATATTAAGAAGATAAAGACTGTAAATATAAATATTTTATGTTATGTTTGTCTGTTTAAATTTGTAAATACCTTAATATAGTGTTTTATAGAAAATTGTTTTAATCAATGTTGTTTACTCTCAACTAACTACTTCCAGTATTTCTTCACTGAAAAATCTACTGAACTTTCAGAAAATGGAAAATGTCTGCAAATGACGTGTATTCTAACCTGCGACTGAGCGTGAACAGCCGCCATAACCAGTGACCCGCTAAAAATTGCCTAAGAAGATCAAGCTTGCAAATGACATTTGTTGTCATTTGTCAAGTTTTTGAAAACCAAGTAAAATGTATAAGACCTAAGTAAAAAGTAATAAGTATTTTTTTAAATCCTTTCGACACGTGGTGGATGTGTAATGAGTTTAAAATGCCTGCTGAAAATATTCAATACTCTGAAAAGTATGCTGACGAACAGTACGAATATAGACATGTAATTCTGCCTCCAGACTTAGCAAAATTAGTACCAAGACCACATTTGATGACTGAAACTGAATGGAGAAACTTGGGGGTCCAACAGAGTCCAAACTGGGTTCATTATATGCTGCACACTCCGGAACCCCATGTTTTACTGTTTCGACGACCTCTGAGAACCAACAGTTATCATTATTAAAAAGTTGTTATTGTAATACTTTTTCCGAGACTTTTTCAGATTAATTGAGTGAATATCAAAAACACTGACTTTTATAGAGAGTAAATATTTGCAGATAAACGTGAACATTAATGAGATACAGTTTCGCCAGAATGAATAATAAATGAATAGTACTAGTCACAAATTAACTGCAAAAACAACAAAATTACACAGTGTAAGAAGTACCTACATGTTCTTTGGGATGTTGATTTTAAGTTGCAGCAAGATATAACCAAACTTGTTCACAGAATATTAGTATATATATATATATAAAGATTCGAATAGTCTGTGCTCTAATAACTTACCTTCACTTTACTTTATTGTATAGACAATACAATATCAACTTATAAGATGTGAAACCTTTTGATCTATTAATATTTTGTCACTATGTAAAGTACAGTTCAAAAGTCTATTGTTGAAAACAAAAAACTTTAGTGTAAATATAATATATATACTTCATATTTATCGCTCTCCTAATTTCCATTTCAAAATTTGTATTGGTTCAACACGTTATAGGTAGGGCTCTTATATGAATGCTTCACTTTCAGAATTTTATAAAATGTTAATATAAAATATATATGAGTACACATTTTAGTAATTGGTAGTAGGTGGAATGAATAAACAATTTATATCTACAGATTTTTTAATGAAAGTTTTTTAAATGCAACATTACATGAACCCATTGCAATTAAAGATTATGCTGGATAGTAACACGTTCTTACAAATAGTGTAAATTGTTCAAAAGTTATCACAATATAAAATCCACAACACCATAATTTACGCTACTGGCACATGTTATTATGAAGATGGAATTACCAATGGCACTGAAAAATAAAAATACATTAGCACAACAATAAGAAATTACACAAATCAGATGTTTGTAAAAGCAGAAAATGTCTACTTAGATCTAACTACTACAAGTGAAAAAATATGGTAAAATGATTGATTTGAAGAAAACAGTAGTTATTTCAAGGTAAAATAAAACAAATATATTCTTAAAGTTCACTCACAAGCTCTTATGATTGCCACAAATGCCCCAAATATAACGAGGTTTGAGAGTACAGACTCACGACTTTTCCTTTTTTCATTTTCATTGTCTCTAGCTCCGGGACCAGCTTGATTAATTCTTCTCATTTTGACTTTGTGGGAAGTTCTATCTGATTATTTAATGCTCTCACAAATTAACTTGCCAAATAAAATTTAACCTGTCAATAGACAAATACCCATTTTATAGGTTATAATTTCGTTTTAGGCATTTTCTAGCGTAGAAACTTGAAATGCGGCTATTGTCCCAAAGCCATCAGTATTAATGTATAACTTATTTCAAAAATATTATTACATTGGCTATAACTGCTAATTCTACAAAACATTGGAAAATAATGTGTATCATCTATAAAATGCTGTTTTCGAAAAATTGCCCAGAAGTAATACCTAGTACAAACATTACAATTACAAAATCACTAAATTTGGTAACTTTCGGACTCTCAAGGTTTTATGCATAGTACTCTATGGTTTTATGATTCTGCCTTCCATTTTTTAGTTTTGTTTTGTTTGAGTACGTCTCGTTTTGCGTGAGAAATTTGAGGTTTTGCGGTGGGTGTTGTGATTATAAAGTTGTTTATAACTTTTTTATTTGTTTACAAATGGTGGATATTGCTATTGTTGAATATCGGTTACAATAATGTTCCAGTGATATTTAAAATATTTATATACCAGTTATCATCTTAATACAATTTAAAGATGTAAACAAAATGTAGGAATGTCCGATTGGGTGCTTTCAAATGTTTCGATACTCTTATATTTTGCTGTCGGCTGTAATTTGTTTAATAGTATCTTCATTTTGCCAAGGTAATGATGTTATTTTTAAATTTAAATCAGTTGAAAGGATGCTGAAATTCATCTTGAAAATAATGCAAATGTATACCTGCTTTTACTTCCATATTATTTTATTTCTGTCAAAATAATCGGAAATATTCTGCATGCTCTCCAAACATTTATATTCAATCATTATTTGTCAAAAACAATTGCAACTGAAAATCTAAAGTTCATCTGATGAATCTGATTATTAATATCTAAATGCTCTCTCTAACTGTATAATTTAAATCTTCAAAATACAAAAATTTGCATTTTTCCTACTTGAGTATATCAGAGTATCTAATATTATTCAACATACTGATTAAAGATTGTAATTTTAATACAATAAATAATGGGTTGAAGTATGGCTCTAAATTATGAACTATAGCTATTTTGTCAATTGTCAAAGTTATTTTTATGCATATTCCCATTTCTATGTTGGCTCTAATAACTAAATTATAGTATCACTATTATACTTATTGGTTGATAAAAGGATTTTTTTCTGTTATAATTTGTTTTTTAAATAGCTGAATCCTTTATTTTTAGGAAATGAAACCCCTCTACTATTATACTCGACTGTATATGATATCCGCCTAGTAAATTCTTCTAGAGCTTACAAACCAGATATCATCTTTAAAAATACAAAAAACTCAACATCATACATATCAACATTTGACTACCATTATGTACTCAAAAAAATATTTTGGGGGGATCATGAAAATGAAAGTATTTTCAGTATCAACTACTATTCGAAAGGAAATGCTTCTAACAAAGTAAGTAGGAAAAATAAAGCAGACAGTAATGGACTTCAAATTGAGAAATGCTTAGTTTTTTTTATTAAAAATAATCATTAACATGTATTTTAATGTAACATAGGTATCTTCAAAATAATGTATGATATGTTTTAGATGGAAATTATTAATGATGTTATAACTCCTGATGGCTTGGCATGTGATTGGGTAACAAATAAATTATATTGGACTGACAGTGAAACCAATCGAATTGAAGTAGCTACCATAGAGGGAAAGTACCGAAAAGTATTATTTTGGACCGATATTGATCAACCAAGAGCTATTGCATTAGTTCCTTCCGAAGGGTAAATAATCTACAAACAATTTTGTTACAATTATTATTATAATTATGAATTTCTTTTAGATTTATATTTTGGACAGACTGGGGTGAATTTTCAAAAATTGAAAGAGCAAGCTTAGATGGCAATCCAAGTTCAAGAAAAGTTATTGTTTCTGAAAATATCTTCTGGCCAAATGGACTGACTATAGATTTCAAAACAAGCAGTGTGTACTGGACTGATGGCAAACTAAAATTTATTAAAAAAATGGATTATGATGGAAAAAATTTAGTAACAGTTTTGGAAAAAAGATCGGGTTATCCATTCGCACTGACTCAATTTGAAACTAAGATATATTGGACTGATTGGGATCCAGGGTAAAAAAAAACAAATTACAAAACTTTAAAAAAATGTTTATCCATGTTTGAAAATATGAATTTAAGTAACTGCTTATATTAAATCAAGCATAGTATCCATAGGTAAATAAAAACAAAATATTTTGTTAAAATTGTTTAAATTTTTCAGAGCTATCCATTATTACGACACAGCAAGCCAACAAAAACAGCCTTCAGAACTATTACCAGTACAAAATCCCATGGCTATACACGTTTGGGATCCTCGACACCAGCCTAACATTACCAGCCCCTGTCAAACAAACAATGGAGGATGTTCACATTTATGTCTTCTATCTCAGTATCCCCCAAAGTATTCTTGTGCTTGCCCAATTGGTTATAAATTAATGGATAATTTAACTTGCCACGATAAACCACAAGAGCTATTGTTATTAGCAAAAAGACCCGAGATTAGAATAATATATTTAGATTCTCCAGAATATAGTTCTAAGGCCTTATCTCTTGACGTTAAATATTCCATAGCTGTTGATTTTGATCCTGTTGAGAATTACATTTATTGGTCAGATGACGAGGTTAAAAAAATTCAAAAAGCTAAACTAGATGGTAGTGCTAAACAGGATGTGATATGGAGTGAAATAGAGCATCCTGATGGCATTGCTTTGGATTGGATTGCAAGGAATATATATTGGACTGATGCTGGAACTGACAGGATAGAAATTTCCACCCTTATTGGGGGGTATAGAAAAGTTATTATTATGGATAAATTATTTGACCCCAGAGGTAAATAACATTTATTTATTTATTAATCCAACTATTTTTCATACTTGATTAATTATTTTCATTTATTAGGTATTGCAGTGGCCCCTGAACTGGGTTGGTTGTTTTGGTCAGATTGGAATGAAAAGGAACCAAAAATAGAACGATCAAATCTCGATGGCTCTGAAAGGGTGCAAATAATTACTGAAGGGTTGGGATGGCCGAACGGTATCACACTAGATCATAAAAATAAAAAAATTTATTGGGGTGATGCTAAATTAGACAAAATCGAATATGCAAATATGGATGGGAATAATAGAAGAGAACTTATAAATGACAATGTGCCTCATGTATTTGGTTTCACTTTGATGGGTGATTATATTTATTGGACTGATTGGCAGAGACGGGCTATTGATAGAGCCAATAAAGAAACTGGTAAGTAAACCTACAGACATATGAAAGTTTATTATTATTTTAATTTGATTCAATATTCTGAAATATTTTTTGTCAGGTGGTGACAGGGAGGTAATAGTCGATCAAATGGAAAATGTGATGGGACTTAAAGCTTTAAATTTAAACGGTGCTACCGGCTGGAACTTATGTAAGGAAAATAATGGTAATTGCTCACAACTGTGCCTTTACAAGCACAATCAAGAAAGAATATGTGCTTGTCAAATAGATCATGAATTGAAAAAAGACGGACAAACTTGCGTAAAACCGAAAGCCTTTTTGTTGTACTCTAAAAGAACCAACATCGGTAGAATTGGAATTGAAAACGAAAATTATGAAGTTACTATTCCTATAGCGGGTATCAAACATGCCAGGTATATTTTTTTTATTACAGTTTATTTTACTATTGGTAGTATTGTATTGGTATTGGTAGTATAGGGCATGTCCACGTGACGTCACAAACTATTTTGACAACAGCTTGGTGGTAATACAATAAACAAAGCGTTCAGAACAGGTGGTACTTAATAGTGAGGTTATGCTGATTTATAATGGTCGCGTTCATCCCAACAAAGTTGATCAGGTAGCGATTTTTAGAGTGATCCATCAGTTCCCAATTCTGCTGAATGTGCTAATAAAACCATCGACACAACAACAACAACTCAATTTTATTTGATATAAACAACAATTATGAAATAGGTATTACTTCTAACCATTAAAAAATGGGATTTAATTAAGATAAATTGAGCTCCCCACTTTGGAACATACCATGAAGAGTTCAATTTCCTGACAAACTATATAATTTATTAATGAAATAATAAGTCACCTCCAGCTGTTCACTCATTTTCACTAAAATACAAACTAAAATATCTCCAATCAAAGATAGTTATAATATTTTCCCAACATATGTCATAAATGACAGTTAATGCATCATCAATCGGTAGCGTGTAGCGTATTTTAATTCTGATTGAAAAAATGGCGACTGATACCACAGCGCTCAATCTGATCAGTTAACAAAACACGCGTTCAGCAGGAAATTGATGATCGCTTCGGTAGCGCTACGTTGTGATGAACGCGACCATTGATAGATCGTGTAGTTCAGTGTTTGCCAGATTCGGGGAATTTTCCCTACTTCTGGGGAAATTTTCATCAAAATAATGGAAATGGGGAAATAGGGAATTTAAGGCAATATTTAGGGATTTTGAACACCAAATATTCCAAAAGAATTATAATTTATTTTAATGTTTTCGAAGTCGCCAAATTGATTTCTTCCCTCAACTTCGATTTGAAAAAATGTTGACCCTACCGCCACCTACTTCTATTAGTTTGTACTTTTTTCTAGTTCAGTTCTAAACCTTGCTGTAAATATCTAAAATACAACTACTCATGCGCACCTCTACCTCGCGCTCAATGCGTTGCGCCGCGCCACCGCACAACGAACGAAAGCAGTACTAGCATTTTAATTAATTAGAAAATAAACTTTGTTCCCTCCAAAACTCATGTTTTGATGTAAACTTTAATAATTCTTTTTTTTATTATTTCTAGGGAATTCTAGGGATTTTTCATTTTAAAACTCGGGGAATTCTAGGGAAAAATTAAGCCGTATTTGGGGATTTTCTAATCCATCCATCTGGCAACACTGTTTGAGTCTAGTTGGTTTTGCTCCAGTGTACATTTAAAGTTAATTTAATTGTTGATCTTACATATTTAATAGTTATAATGTTAGTTAATATTTGTTTGTTGTTTGATAATTATTGATCGTGTTTATTGTTTTACCACCGGGGTATTGTCAACTGTCGTGGACATGCTCTATAGACAGCATAAGTGCTTACGTCACAACTGTGGGCGGAGCCTGGACTGGTTCCAAACAAACTCTCTTTCTATGTAAAAGTCCCATAAGGAATTTTTTATTTAGTGTTTTCAACGTTATAAAGGCAAAATAAGACATCTAGTTTCCATATTGTGTTAGAGGAACAAGCATTTCAAGTGCTTTTGTATAGGTTTTTGCCAAGGTGAGTTAATTTAATTACTAAATTAAGTTGAAAACTTTTTGAGGTTGTTAGCTATTTCATTTTATTTGAAACCATCTAAACTGTATTCTTAATTTCTATTATTTTGAGATGGCTTCAAAACATGTCTTAAAGCTTTCTTTGTCCACAAAATGGCAATCATAAACTCTTGCAAACTGAGTGGATTGTTTATCTTTTCGCCTGTGAGTAAATGAAATATTTCAATAGAACATTCTTTAATAATGATATTAATTACTCTTTCTTCACCTTATAAGAGAAATCCATTTGTTTTTCTCAGCCTGGTTTGTTGGAAACCGAAAAAATTTGCAGGTTTGCTTTGCACTGTAATGCTTGCAACCTGGCACAAAGCACATTACCATAGTGTCTTAAAAGCACTAAAAATATATTCAGCTCAAGTTACAAACCAAATAATATACAGATAGGTACAGATGGCTTTATTCAAAATAGGAAAAACTAACTTACATACAATTACATTGTACATAAGTTTAAAGTATACAAACGTATAATAAATAAATATATAAAATTAAATAACTAGGTACATGTACCTATATAATAAATGTATAAATAAACAAAAACACAATACACAATTAAAAAAACAATAATCACATACATTTCAATCTTTAACAATTTGTAGTAAAAATAATTCTAGGTTCATCGTTCAACTAAATAGTTCATTAATCCTCTTTTAAATTGTGGAAACTTTGTGAATCTTTTATTTCATTTGGTAGCTTGTTATAGTCAATAAATCCTTTAAATATTAATGTTTTTGTATTAAACGTTTTAGTTTGAATGTTAATATCTTATATATTTGTTAAAATACATTGGCAAAATAATGTGCAACATCTTATAAATGTAGGTTAATGTCATATAAATCAGCCTCTTTTCAATCGATAACCACTCCAATGTTTCCATCACTAAAGATACTGGGGTCAGCCTGCCACATCTTAATACAATTCTCATTGCTCGGTTCTGTAATTTTTGCAGTGCCCTTAATTTGTTTAAATAGAAAGTATACAGTAAGCTAGGACAGTATTCAAAGTGCGGCTGTATTATGGTTTTATACACTGTTATTCTAAAGTTAATACTTAAATGTTGCGATACTCTGGAGTAAAAGTACCTATAATTTCTTTAAAAATGTTTTTTGTATGTAACTAAAATGACTATTGAAATTTAAGTGGTTTTTGAATCATAAAACATAGTAGAAATTATCCAAAAACCTATCACCAAAACATAACCAACATAACCACAAAAAGTTTTCAACTTAATTTAGTAATAGAATTAACTCACCTTAGCAAAAACCTATACAAAATCACTTAAACGACACGTTCCTCTAACACAATATGAAAACTATATGTCTTATTTTGCATAAAAAGAGAGTTTGTTTGTAACAGTAATAGGCTCCGCCCACAGTTGTGACGTCAGTCTATTGACATAAGGTATCGAAATCTTAACCTCAATTTTTTTTTCCATTTTAATAGTATAACGTTCTATTTCAGTGCTATCGATTTTGATACAAATACAATGCGAATATATTGGAGTGACAGTAAACTTCGTAGTATAATGAGAGCATTTTTAAACGGTTCCGATATACAGAGAGTGATAGACTTAGGTCTAACATCACCAGAAGGCATAGCTGTCGATTGGTTAGGATTAAATATATTTTGGACAGACCCGGTGTCTCATAGAATCGAAGTTTCTAGACTAATGGGTAGAAGTAGACGTACCTTATTGTGGAATGAAGCTTATGAACCTCACAGTATTGTTGTAGATCCCGAAGAAGGGTAAGAAATACAAAGTAATTAATAAAATCAGTTTAATTGGATTATATTTCAGGTATATTTATTGGTCCGAATGGGGATCTACAAATTCAATAAAAAAATCAGCTATGGATGGTAAAAATCAGTCCAAACTTATATCGACTGATAAGCCTGCCAACAGTCTTACTTTGGATTATGAAAAAAAGAGATTATATTGGACAGAAAAAGATACTCCTGCAATTATGTCTTCCGATTTAAACGGAAACGATCAAAAAGTAATCATCAAAGAAAACAGTTTCGAACCTGTTGGTTTGACTTTGTACAAAGATCTCATTTATTGGAGTGATAACAAAACCGGTGAGGTATTTCGTGTGAACAAAACTAACGGTTCGAATAAAGTGAAAATTCACAAATTGGATGGCGTAACTGATTTATTGGTACATTACCAATATAAAACTAGAAATACGAATCAATGTGCTACAAGTAATGGAGGCTGTTCACATTTATGTCTTGCCCTACCACCTAAAGCGGATGAAGAACAAACTGGTTACACATGTGCTTGCCCTAACCATTATACTTTGAATCAAAAAGAATGTATACGTAAGTAATGTTCAATATACTAATAATAGTCTAGGTCAGTGTGATCAACAAAAAGTGTTTTATGACAAGAATGACAGTTAAGGTCTATCATTCAAAACATAAGATTTTTGCATGTTTTTTATCATTGTGAACATCTATATTGTTTTATTGAAATAATGAATACACCCCCGAAGCGTATATCTTGAAATTTAAAATGACTTTTCAGCTGAATACTCAACATATCGGTGGCCAATAACTCTAGGAACTTTTGGCATGTTACCATTTCATTTCTGTTATCTGTCACAAGTTATGTCAGATGTCAGTGGAAAAAGTAATTAGAAAATAGAGATACAACTAATTAGAAATGCTACAAAAATCTAATCGAAAATAGACATACACAATCAAACGAATATCATCAAAAATAAATATAACTGACATTTGACATAACTAGTGACAGAATAACAGAAATGGAATGGTGACATGCCAAAAGTTCCTAGAATTATTGGCCACCGATATGTTGAGCTGAAAAGTCATTTTAAATTTCAAGAGATACGCTTCGGGGGTGTATTCATTATTTTAATAAAGCAATATAGATGTTCGCAATGATAAAAAACATGCAAAAATCTTATGTTTTGAATTATAGACCTTAGACTGAACTCCTCTATTGTTCACTTCAAAAATTTGTATTGCCAACCAAAGAAGTTGATGGGTTGATATATTCTGTATGTAATTAATTCTTTAAATATTATTATATTTTTTTTTTGTTTTAGCTCCAATTAATTTCATGATATTTAGTTTAAGAAACCTAGTTGTAAGATTAGTTCCTGATACGTCTGATTGCCCAGAAGCAGTTTTACCAATTCAAGGTTTGAAAGCGGTAAAGGCAATTGATTATGACCAAAGAACAAATTATTTATATTGGGTAAGTTTACTGCATATATTAAATTTTCTATCCTTATCTTGGTCAAGGATTTAAAATAATAGTCTTACCCTTTATTGGCTGACTCATACTTTTTATACATGCTTTGTCTGTGCATAATTTTTATGTTACTTTTTATTTTACCAATTTGTTTTGTTTTAGATTGATAGTAAAGCTCGATCCATAAAAAAATCCGAAGCTACCGAACAAAAAATGGAGAGTGGAAAACCAAAGACTGATATGAACATTGTTTCAAGCCATAAAGAAATACAACCATTCGATATAGCTTTAGATCCAGTTGGTAGACTGTTGTTCTGGACATGCGAAATCAATGATGTCATTAATGTGACATACTTGGAAAATCAAAATTCTTTTGGAAATTTGGAAAAAAGAGAAGGAGAAAAACCACGTCTTATTGCTCTGCATGTTGATAAAAGGTAAGTTTTATCTCAGTTGGTATGGGTCATTTTAGACCAAAAGTACAAGTAATAAGCAATACGGCTGATTTTTTTTTCATAAGTACCTTAAAATATGTAGATTAATATAAAAAAAATTTACCAGTCCATCGATTTTCCAAATTATAAAAAAAAATCCATAACTTTTTTTTTAATTCTATAATATTTCGCGCTGGGAGGAAGGGAAAGAAAAATTAAAAATACCACCCTCTAGGAAAGTGTTTTGCAATAAAAAAGGTCTTTTGCGTTTTTTTCGTCCGATCAAGTTTGTCCGGAAAAATTTCGGTAATCTAAGTATGTATGTGTTCTGCATACGCGTGACTCTGCTGCACGGCGGAAAACCTACTTTCTGAATAGCGGAAAAAATGTAGATATTTAATCAGAATCTTTCTTCAATCTTTGGTAAGAGTCAAGTTTGTAAATAATAAATACATTAATTTTCACTTTTTTTTTGGAAATATAAATGCAAAACATTATATCTTAAAATTATATATTGATCATCATTTATACCTTTTAACTATATGCATTTTGTTCGTTGGATATTCATCTTTATATAACAGGAGTATCAAATTTTATTTTGAAAAAATAAATAATGTTCCTACCCGAATCTATAAAAATTGCTATTTTCGCTTATAATACAAAGAATCATTGAATCCAAAAATGTATGTAAATTAATTAATTTTGTAATCATATATTTTTTATCTTAGAAGTTTCCCCAACATTTCTACGCAAACCACATCAAAATTACTCAAGTTTTATTAAAGTTACAGTACTTAATATATATATTTTATTGTAAATTCAAGATTCCTGAAATTTACATGATAATTAAAAATGTCGTATTACGTAATTAGGAAAAATTAATTATCCGTGAATTTTATTTATGGAATAGACCTTCTAAATAACAGTTTCCATCCTTCGAAAAATTGTTTCAATGCCTCCTCATTATATAATATATTTTTATTGAGATAGGTTTTTGACTAGAATATACAGCGTGTCCACGGATGGAATATCCTATAGGTGAAAAATGTTTAAATATTAATTTAGTGAAAAATGTTATTCTTGATAAAAAGTTTTGCTTGTTCTGACATCCCATAAAATGAAATAAAATTCAAGTTTTTCAAAACCCGTCTCATTTTATGGCCAGTTTTATGAAAACCTGGAGACTGACTTTTTGACATTTTTTCACATATTGGCTAATATCTCGGGAGCATTAAGGTTTGCAAGGTTCTAGTTTACGCCATTCGTTTTAGAATTGAATTTTCTAAAAAAAGAGGAATTTTGAAAATTATGAGTCTTTGCGAATTAGTATAAGTTTCGGTGTGGAATTGGAAACATTTTCAAAACCTGAAAATTCTAAAATCCATATCTAAGGTTTTTCGATGTGGAAAATTCCTCTTTTTATAGAAAATTCAATTCTGAATCGAATGGCGTATACTAGAACCTTGCAAACCTTAAGGTTCCCGAGATATTAGTCAATATGTGAAGAAATATCAAAAAGTCAGTCTCCAGGTTTTCATAAAACTGGCCATAAAATGAGACGGATTTTGAAAACCTCGAATTTTATTTCATTTTATGGGGTTTCAGAACAAGCAAAGCTTTTCATCAAGAATAACATTTTTCACTAAATTAATATTTAAAAAATGTTTGCCTATGGGAGACTCCATCCGTGGACACACTATATATGAGTAATTTGCTAAGAATGATTATGTGCTATGACAAACAAAAATGCCATCTTAAATCTGACAATTCCCTCTTCAAAACGCCCTATTACAATTATTAATATATTACATTATAACTATAATAGTTTATAATGTACTCCGCCGCGCTTCAGAGAGTCGCGCGGATGCGGAACACATACTTAGTTTACCGAATTTTTTCCGAACAAACCATTGCTCGGACGAAAGAAACGCAGGAAACCTTTTTTGTTGCAAAACACCCCCCCTACACGGTGGTATTTTTTATTTTTCTCTACCTTCCTCCCAGCGCGAAATATTAAAGAATTTCGAAAAAAAAAAGTTTTTTCCTATCTAGAAAATCGATAGACTGGTAATTTTTTTTCATATTAATCTACATACTTTAAGGTACTATAAAAAAATCAGCCGTATTGCTAATTACTGGTAGTTGTTACCCTTATCGTCTGGCCTTTTACTGATTATGCCAGACGCGTTTTGATAACCAAGCTATTTTCTCTAGAGACTGAAGGTAAACTCACTTCCACAGAAATTAAATGGGAATTAATAGTACATCATGTCCATTTCCTGGTATTAAAATTTTAATTTTTTGCTTCCAGATTACTATTCTATACTGATATTGGTAAAACTCCTCAACTTGTACGTGTAAGATTAGACGGCTCACATAGAATAGTAATTACCAAAGCAAGTAACATCACAGCAATAGCAGTTGACACAGAAAACGATCTCATTGTTTGGGCGCAAGGCCATGGTATTTACATCAGTAATATTGACGGAGAAAACCAGTAAGTCCATTTATTAAAGTCCAAGTAGTACAAAAAAAATCTTAATACTTTAATTTTTAGACACGTAGTACTAAACGAAAGCAACTCTATAATCACCCAATTAACAGTCCACTTGGGCTTCTTGTACTGGATCGACAAAGAATTAGATCAGCTTCAAAGAATAGAAATACTATCAGGAAAATCTCGGTCAACGTTACCCATACAAGCTACCCATATACTTGATTTGATCTCAGTGAAAAACTACACGGAAAATCTTTGTTCTCGAGTCACCCACAAGTGCTCACATTTCTGTATACATAATAGTACGTCACTGATATGCGCTTGTCCTCACGGAAAAATCCTTAACGATGATAAGAGAACGTGTGTCGTACCGCCACATTGCGGCGACGATCGATTTACGTGTAACATGCCAGAAAAAGTAAGTATTTTTTCGAATATTTTGATTTTTTTACGCAACATTGTTTTTTTTTTCAAGGATAAAACTGAATGTATACCGATCGCATGGAAATGCGATCGACAAAAAGATTGTGGAGACGGTTCAGACGAAGCGGACTGCCCCAAGTGTCTACCCGATCAATTTCGTTGTTTGAACGGACAATGTATCGACAAAAAGAATTACTGTGATAATTACCCGCATTGTAGCGATAAATCGGATGAGAAGAATTGCTGTGAAAATGGTTATCAGGTAAATAATGAAAAAAACTTGACAGGAACGAAGCCTTGGCGGGGCGGGTCGCTATTAGTAGACATAATTTCGAATAGGTGAATAGTATACTTTGGCAAGCTTATCTGAAGCCGTGAAAAGAATGCAGTCGAAATCATTCGATATTGCCACGTTTAACTATGAAAAAGCTAAAGTGCTAAGTATGTAGCGATAATAATTAGAAATGGGACTTTTTATTATTAACAATATGATTAAACGTTAAGTCTTTAATGTGCTTTTTCCCTTGGATTTTGTCTAAATATTATTTTTCCAATTTATGAATATTGAAAGATGAACACTTTTCCAAATTTGCTATGGGCTTCTTGAAGTAGTCCAGTCTACAAGTAAAAACGTAAAAAATAGAAATAAAACTCCTAAAAATATGAGCACTAGCTCATTGGATTTGGAATGACCTCTAGAAAAATGTGTTTTGAGTATTTTACTGCACGTAAAAAATTGCAATTGTTATTAACAAAATAAGATGAGAAAAAAGAGGTATTTAGGTTTTTGTTAATAACTCGTAAACTATTAATATTTACGGTATTTGGAAGAAAGGACCTTAAAGAGCAGGAAATTTCCGGAAAAAAAGTTCCAGCTCCCGGAACTCTACCTCTATTATTAATAGTTTTAATTAAACGCTGAAAATAGGGCTCCGCGCAGCGATTACGGCATGGGTGCTCTGCCGCTAAATAGTTATTTATGTAACTAGTGTGTAAAGTAGCCTTTTTTGACGAATGTGAATATTGTCGCATGAGCCGCAGGCGAATGCGACAATCACATGAGTCGAAAAAAAGGTCTTTACACACGAATTGCATACAATATTTTTTCTACTAGCGAATATTAAATTAAAATACGAAAGTTTAATAGTAATTTTCTTCACGCACTAGTGCGTAAAGAAACATACTTTACGCACTAGTGCGTAAGGAAGTTAAATTTTTCTTTAGAAGAATCTTTAACGCTATTATTAATTTCTAATAAGATATATTTTTTTCGTAAATACTCATGGATTTTTGGGGCAGTAAATCATTCGCAGCATTCTGTGCCACATCTAATATATTTGGTGGTGTATTTGCCAAGTAATCTGAGAGATCGTCAGAGGAATCCATCTTTATAATAATCTAAAATAACATCATAGTTTTCTAAAAATATTCAATTCTTAAATATAAAACACAATTGCTTACCCTAGGTATAGTCGGAAGATCTCAATTTAAATTTTAAATGTCAGATTCAATTCACAAAGAAATGTCAGTCACTCACCGCCAACTTATACCTATTTTCCGTATTATTTCCAGTACTCAATAATTATTTAACAATAATTATTAGGTTACTTTACCGGATACTATAGGTTTCTATCTCAAATTTTTGAAAAAAACTTAGATTTAATATCCGTATATTATACCTATATTTTTATAAGACTAGATATCTATAACTACATACATACATACATACATACGCACTAGTGCGTAAAGTAAAACTCTTTACGCACTAGTGCGTAAAATAAAGTTTTACGCACTCGAAAATGTGTCTAAATTACGTACTTTACACACGGTAGTAGAAAAAATTATTTTTTTATAGTAACAAATATGAATTTAAAAATTTAAATAAATTATGGTATCATCC
>CAJUYG010000310.1:0-30841 GCA_910591675.1 Galerucella calmariensis
TATTACTCATAATGTGAAAATATAGTTATTTCGAAGTCCACAAGTGACCAAAACGACCTAGAAAACAGACCCCCATTTTAGACCTAAAAATTTTGTAGTGGTAGTACTAACGGACTCCTTCATTGGATCACAAATCACAATCTCACTGTCATTTGTCGCTGTCAAAGTCACGGGTAATCTAGGGTCAAATTTGTTTTTTTTTACACTTTATACAAAGAAAACTTTGTCTATAAATTTGATTTGTTCAAAAGAATGGCAGAACATAGTCTTGATTATAATTTTATATCATTGAAAAACAAAGTAAAGTTTTTGGACGTTAATGATCAATATTATTATGGTAAAGATCTTCGTTGTCAATTTAAATTTGATGACTACACTCCAGGTGAGGGTGATAGAATAGCTATTTTTAAAGTGGGCTGGAGTACTATAAAAGATTATATAGTATTCGAATGGGTTCCTATAAAGGTAAACTCCCCAGAAAATATTTATACTGTAGTGTTCAGTAAACATATTCTACTAAATATAAAGTTTGAAGATGTTGACCTCTACCAGTTCTGTTATTTAGGAGGAGAAAGTGAAATATATGGAGTTAGCTCGCCGTTTCAGGTAATGTTGCAATGGTCTTGTATGTCAATTAATTATAAAAATATATTTATGTTTTTAGTTTACCAATGAAGATTGTAAAGTTATGGGCATGATATCGTCTTTTGCGTGTTTGAGTGGTAGTATTTATCACAACCAATGCAAGGAAAATGCTACACATGAAGACCAAAAACAGGAAATTAAACAGTTAAAAGAAGAAAACCAAATACTTAAAGAAAAGAATAGGATGCTTGAAGAAGAGGCAGATATATTGAAAAAAGCTCTTAAAGCTGCTCAAACACAGCAATTGCCAGTGGTTAAAAATTATGATAAAGAAATAGCATCATTGCAACAAGTAACAGGTAGAATGAATTTATGTTTGTATTTTCAATTTAATATTTAATATAAATTGTGGTTAGAAATAAGTTTCACTTTTTGCATTTTCAGATGACTTGAAGAAAATGCAAGAATTTGGACAATTAGAGATCAATGGACTAAAAAAAAAGATTACAGAAATCAAAGATGAATATATAAAATTGCACATGGAAAAATACAAGGTAGAAAAAAAATATGAAGCTTTGAAAAATGCACACAAAAAAGAGAAAGTTAAACCAAACAAAAATACTGAATTTGATTTATCAGATTTAACTTCGATACCCCCATTTCCTGTGAATAGTAATTTACTCCAATAATTATTCTTATTTTAAATGCCAGGAGAAATTTGTATATAGATAGTTTCTAATGTAACAACTAC
Organism: Galerucella calmariensis; assembly: GCA_910591675.1. Taxonomy (NCBI): domain Eukaryota; kingdom Metazoa; phylum Arthropoda; class Insecta; order Coleoptera; family Chrysomelidae; genus Galerucella; species Galerucella calmariensis. Next base: position 1,337 of record CAJUYG010000310.1, read on the forward strand.
TAAAAAATATGTAGCACTAATTTTTATTTATTACTGACTATTGATTACCTCCAATATCTTTTGATTTGGGGGCAGTATTGTTAATTTTATTGTGATATGATTTAACTAGTGGAATAGGTTTTTGTATTTAATAAAATATGAACATAGTCCAATTTCTTAATACTCAGATTGATATATTTAATGTGTTGAATTGTGTAATAATTGCTGGTCAAAAAATTCAAAGTGTCCATTTTTTTTAAAACAATTATTGTATAATTTTTTATTATGACTGATAGTGATAAATTTTTATCGAAGAAATTGGGTTCAATACAGAGTTATTAAAATGATAAAACTATTTTTTGTGTATACATACTTTCCTATTCACTATCAACAATCTTTTTTTGGTGCGATCTTCTAACTTTGCTAATGGCCCGTCAAGATTACAGTTATTCAAATTACACTGTCATTATTTTAGAGGACGTTCACTTTATTTCAGACGATAAAAGTCAAACACGTCCACTGGTTTTTTATACTTTCAATAGATGCCTATGGAAAGAAACTTATTCCTATCGAAACCTATATTATCGCGTGAGTGATAGAGATGAGAGTTTTAGAGTTACTATAGAGCTGGAAAAGTTGAAAATTAATCTCAAAAATTGCCAGTCTTATGATAATGCCTCTAGCATTTCAGGGATTTACAATGGTTTACAAGCCAAAATTCAAGAACAAGCACAATTTGCTGTTTGTTTCTTGTGCAGCTCATTCATTGAATTTGGTGGGAACCTCGGTCGCTGTGTCTTGTACAGAAGCCTGCGACTTTTTTATTTTGCTAGAGGAGGTATATACTTTCTTCGTGAAGCCAACTGAATGTTGGAATACATCAACGAATGAGATAGGAAGAGAAAAAACACTGAAGACCTCTCTTGTTGGTCGGCTGGAGCAGATGCCTGTAAAAGTCTATTCCTGAGATGAAGTAATTACAGTTTTAAAAATGATTGAAACAACGAATGAAGAACCTGAAATACCCTCCGGTTCCAGAGATTATTTCAGAGTGAACACCTTTTTGGTTATCCCTAATAGACTGAGAGCTGAAATACAGAAAAGGCATAATGCTTACTTAAACTTAAAAGAAAAATTTTCATTTTTAACAAAAATGACTGAACTTTCAACATAAAGACTTACAGAAAAAGCCCAGTCTCTCGTGAAATATACCAATGATTTTAGAGGATGAGCTGGGACACTGAAATGTATAAATGAACATGTTCGTACTTTACTTAGAATTTAATCAATGATAAGGAATTTAAAAATATTCCAGTTGCCAATCCCTACATTAAATAGACTCTTCACTATAACATTGATAAGATATTACCTATTCATTTGCATAACAAATTTTTTCTTGTCCTAAATTATTTACTCTTTCTTAATACTTTTTTTACCACCCCTCCCATTTGTTCCACATAAGGTATGCAAGTGTACCTGACCAAAACTGGAAAAATTGCATTTTAAGCAGTTTTCTGTAAAAATCGACACAAAAATTATATTTTTGTTTCATTTATAATGTAAACGTTTACAAAATATATTGTAATCGAAAATCCAACAATATGGTCACCCACTCAATTTCAATCAAACTTATAATCACAGATTATTATTTACCTACTTTACTACTTATAATTTATAATCATGGAGACTAGAGTCTCCTGCATAGACACAAAATTATCATTTCTCTATGCTCCTGCTCCAGACTTATAACCTAGTCTCCATGCTTCTTATAACTTAAAAAAAGGAGAAATAAAAAATAAATTCATTTTTACTTCATATAGATAACAGAAACAATCATAAATAAAAAATAATAACCAAATATTTATTATGGCCTGGGTGCCTGGGTGGCCAGCATAATTTTGATACAGTCTACACCGATCTTCTTTCTTTTTATTTGTACATTATTAAAACAAAGATAAAATATAAATAAACGGGACTGCTTTCTTTTCAGATGTTGCCAAGCTGCTCTTAACATAAACGATACTTATTTATTTACTATCATATATTATCAACGTATAAAACTCGGCTTATTCCGTTTATTCTCAGACATTTTCATGCATCCGGCTAAAAAAATCCCACCAATTACGTCCAACATCATTTCCACCAATCGGAAACGCAATAATTGAAGTATGAGTATCCGCCAATCAAATCACTTTCGTTAGCGTTACTTCACTTTCACAGTTTTCGTCCAAAGTTGTGGGTTTGATTATTTCTTTAACTTTATTCCAGCTGAAAAAGTAAGTACTATTTGAAATAAAGTAACAAAAATGTTATCAAATGATAGACAACGTCTTTAATAACATTTTTAAAAATTTCTTTCACAAAAACTCGAATATTTATGCATTTTAACAAAACTAGCAGAGGAGAATCTTTGTTGTGGTTGTGTAGCCGTAGCCTGTTTTTGAGCGCCATGTTGTTTTGATTCGGGGTCATGCGGTCGGTAAATGTAATTACTTATTAATTTGAAATGTTCAAAGAAGTATTTTACTTTGTTCATAAGTTTATTTCATTACTAAGCGAAATTCCTATGTTTTAAAACATTTGTTTTTTCTCACTATCGCTTTGATAAATTCTTGGCGGGAGATGATTCATGGACTTGTTAATACTATTTTGATTTTGTAGCTTTTAAATATTTGGTTTATGTTGAAAACCAATTCGATACATTCCAAATATTTTTTTTCAATTACTTATTACTTACATTGAATGAAATTTTCAGACTTAATTGAAAAATGGCTCGTACAAAGCAGACTGCACGTAAATCTACCGGGGGTAAAGCTCCACGAAAACAACTTGCCACTAAAGCGGCTAGAAAATCGGCACCTTCCACAGGAGGTGTGAAGAAACCACATCGTTACCGTCCTGGTACAGTAGCTTTGAGAGAAATCAGAAGATACCAAAAATCTACTGAATTGCTCATCAGAAAACTTCCTTTCCAACGATTGGTGAGAGAAATCGCACAAGATTTCAAAACTGATCTGCGTTTCCAGTCTGCAGCTATCGGTGCATTACAGGTATGTAAATATCAGTCTTGAAAGTTCATTAAATATTTGTTAGTGATAATACTATTATTGTATTGAACAAACATTCCTTACATTTTGTATTGATGTGATTTTTTTTTTCTTTTAATTTATCACAATGAGCATCTATATTTTGAATTTATCAAGTTAAAATTGTGATCTTTTAGGCAATATAGAGATTTTCATTTTATCCTATTTGAATATTTAAAAATTTTTGAAAGAATTTATCAATTTTGTTGAATGTCAACAAGTTTGGAACAGTCTATTGTAAAATAATTTACATTTTAACTAAATTTTGTACAGCATTTCCTATATAGACAGATTATATTACATAGCGAGGTTTAAATTTGTGTATCATTGAATTCCAATCAAATTAGAGATATGAATCAATCTTTGTTTAACAGATTGGTTTATGTGGAAGCTGTAAAATTTGGATGGCAGTGTCTCGTAAGTCGGTTCTTTGTCATTTTCAAAAGAGTAAAATCTGTATAGGTATATTTTTAAGGAACGTCATTCTATATATTATGTTTGTATTTCAGGAAGCCAGTGAAGCCTACTTGGTAGGTTTGTTTGAAGACACAAACTTGTGCGCCATCCATGCCAAGAGAGTAACAATTATGCCTAAAGACATTCAACTGGCTCGCCGAATCCGAGGTGAAAGAGCTTAAATCGTTTCATCATCCTCAAATTGTTCAGCACAGTTGCAATTCATTCATTGTAGATTTTTTATTTCAATCCTTTCATACATTTTTTATAAATTGATTGGTCTCGCCCTGTTTAATAGGGAAAATATGATGCCTGTATGCATAACTTTATTAGATATACATATTTGGTGTTTAATTTACTTTAATAGAAAAGAAAAGATGTGGGAGTAGCATACCCTTAATTTCTATTATGCAGGTTGAATAGTTTAGGTGTTTGTAATTTAAGTTTATGTTAAGTAGTTTATGTAGAGTAGCTTTTTTTTTTATAAGAAATAGGACTTGTAACCTGATACATTCAAATAAATTTATGACACTATGGTTTTCTTTTATTTTTGCTGGAAGTTTTAATTCCCATTGTCCCTATACTGAGTGTTGTAGACAAAACCTGCGACTACATCCTGTATTTTGTGTAGTCTCCAGTGTTTGGCACTGGTACAAATAAAATGAGGCTACTAGGTATGTAAATTTTGTTTGGAAAATTCACAAATTGTGTAAGAATTGGTAGAAATATTAATTCATTATGTAAGTAAAAAAATATTCACAAGAAATTCAAACTAATGCTGTATTGCCAAGAACGCCAGGTTTTACAAAATACAAAACCAGCATAATCAAAATATACTAGTTAAGTATATTTTGTGACTCACCCAGTATGATGATTTCATGAATAATGTATATTTCGGTAAAGTATGAAGTGGAAGAAGCAAATTATTAAAAAAGATCGCGTTTTGCTTTGACATGGTGATTTGGGAAATGAAGAATTTTGATTATTTCCCTCGCCTATCAAATTTGGAACGGTATCCTGCAATAAAGAACCTAACTGTAAATGTAAAATATTGCAAATAAAACCACTGCTATGGTTGAAGCGTACCGTATTTTCCGGACGCCATTTTCAAATCTCCCAATCCATAATAGTATATTATTGAACGAGCAATTTATGATAGCCATAATTCACGATTGGTGACGTTTGCGTCACGAGCGAGCCGCAGGCGAGGGGCGCAAGTCACCCAAGTGAATTATGGCCATAAATTGCGAGTAGAATACTATACTTTGTCCACGACACTTAATTTAATTATTAATAAATAAAAGTCAGTAGCGATTTGGCTTGGCATATTACTAACCTCAAAATATTGTGCCATTGTGGCAGCTACTTCAAATAATTTGACATATATAGAGATGGGCGATACTGTAGAAAGTATCAATACAACGTACCGTTATAAATATATTGTTTTGAAATACTTAATATAAAGGCGGCGCCAGACTTGCGGCATTCGGCGAATACCGAGCGACTGCTCGCCAAGTAGCGAGTGTGTGGACGGGTTGATCGCTACTTGCCGATGACCAATTTTAGTATTTGTGCAGTGCTCGCGTAGTTCCCGTTGTGTGTCGGTCTTTCGAAGCAAAATCAAAGGAAACGAATATTTGCCGTATAACGCTCTGAATCCGCATCCAACGAATGGCGAATATCTGGTTTAGGTGCTTGTCATTTGGCGCACACTTTGCCGAGTAACTCAACTACTTGCTACTTGGCGAGCAGTCGCTCGGTATTCGCCGAATGCCGCATGTCTGGCGCCGCCTTTAGAAAATATCGTTATGAAAAGTATCAATACTAAAAATTACAATATTTTATAGAAACGATATATGTCAGAAAAAAATTTCCTGAACAAAATACACAGATTTAATAGTTTATTTCATACTGTACCCCCATCTCTAGTCGGGAATTATGAACCATAATACACTACAGTGTATTATGAACCGTAATTCACGACAGTTGATATATGGGTACCATATACCTTTAGTTAGGAGGTAAAATATTGACTTATTATTAGGTGGTCGTGGACAAAAGATATTTTCACTGATTAACTTGGTAACGAAAGAATTCTCTCCCTAGATTCAATTAAAAATAAAGTTGAGCGGACAGCAAGTAAATATTTTTTCTGCTTTGTCCCAGATTTTTGCTTCGTATTTGTTTTCGTAAAACTATTCTGGCAACCCTACACAGCCACTATAATAGTGCGATAAAGTTAAATATTTTCTTAACCATTAATACACGAAACGAGAATTGGTTCTTTTTTATACGACACCGTCCATACGTATTACGACTATTATAAAATTTTTGGAAACTAAGTAGATACTTATCATGTTTATGGGAGAATATATCCAATAGCTTTGTCAATAATTGCTATCTAATTAGTTTACCGAAATTAATTTGCCGATTCCCCGAGTTTCAACAAAGCCAGTGTAGGTATGGAAATAACAGCTCTATAAAAATATAATAATTTGCAAAAATATTTACGTACGCGTAAACAAAGGGAATAAAGATTATAATAAACTAAAAATCTTTTCCGTAAAGCAAAATAACTTAAAATAGATTCGTACTAGGCCCATCAAAAACGCCAACGGAGATGACACATTACTAGAGAACCGTTATTTTGAAACCGTGTATTTTTAATTATGATACGTGAATTTTTTTACATGTTTATTTTGTTCACCGTTTTTAGATAAACAGTAGTTGTTCTTCTGATAACCTTTAAAGTTTCCTTTTCTAGATTTAACTTTGGCGCCTTTCTAAAAATTTGTGTGATTTATTTTTTAAATGCCACTCTGGGTATTAAAGCGAAAGTAAGAATGGCCCAGTGTTCTAGCTTTGACTGACTGCGCAGGTATGAGTAGCTTTAAATTTCAAGTTTATTATTCTGATAGACCAGGCAAATTTGCTCAAAAACTGCCAAATGGAGGAATAATTCTTAACGAAGTTGGAGAGGGTAAAAAAAGCCAACTTACGTCATCGTAAGCAAGCGTTTTCTGTACTGTATTTTAAAAGTCATATTATATATCTATGATCATTAAATCAATACAAAGGAAACAAAATACAGATTTAAAATCTATCCAAATAATTGCTTATCCTCGGGGCGACTGTCATTAGTGTCAACTTGTCAATTAGTGGACAAGCCCTATAAAATTCAACATCTGAATCAATGCAGTCGAGGAGGGGAAGGTACCTAAAAATTGTTGAGGAAAAATGCGAAAAATAGATTTCCAATTATTTTGTTTACAAAATCATATTAAACCCAATACGTGTTTGTCGCCTAAGCAAGGTGACAAACACACGTATTGGACCTGTAGGAGAGCCATTGGTCCGAGATGGGGATTGACCCCCAAAACGATCAAATGGTTCTATAGAGTGATTATGCTGCCTATGCTCACATATACGGCTCTGGTCTGGTGGCCGAGGGTAACCTTGGTCACGGCTAGATCGCAACTGGCACGCCTTCAAAGGGTGGTCAGTTTGGGTGCAACTGGCTGCATGAGGACTACACCATCTGTTGCGATGGAAGTGATCCTTGGTCTTCGGCCTCTCCACATGTGATCGAGGCTGAGGCAGGGAGGGCTTTCCTGCGCTTGAAACGGCTGGGATACGTGCGAAGAGAGGAAGAGTGCAGGCACGTCAAGAAGCTCCGGCTCCTGGAAGATATTCCAGTTCTGGCTCGATCGGCTGATGAATGCCTGCGTAAGTACTACTTCGCTACCCCATACAGGGCCATGATCCGGGATAGAGAGTCCTGGGAAAAAGAGAGGAATACACAGCCTAATAGGACCGTCTGGTACACAGATGGCTCATGCTCCGGTGATAGAGCAGGGGCTGGAATTTACTCCAGGAACCCAAGAACACAAGTTTGTGTACCATTGGGTGATGGTGTATCTGCATATCAGGCCGAGATATATGCTATCATGGAATGTGCGCAGATAAACCTAGACAGAGGTTATGTGGATCGACGCATAACCATATACTCCGACAGTCAGGCAGCAATTAAAGCCCTGAGTGCGCAGTACTCCTAACAGGGCACTGCTGTATGAGGAAACTCCTCCATAACTTAGGAGTAGAGGAAAGTTCTCTATGTAGGTGTTGCGGCATGACTGACGAAACGTCAGTCCATGTTCTCTAAGAGTGTCCACACTGGGCTGTACTACGCAGGCGAATTTTCGGAGTCCCTGTTAGGGCCCCTGGAGACACAAGCAGACATCCATTGAAAAAGGTTGTGGCCTTTATTGAAGGGCTCGGCTTCATGGATGTCTATAGGTAGCAGGAATGGCACAATGGGCCCGCCAGTGGCCTCAGTGCCGGAACCTTGGCTTGAGTTGTCCAGGACAAGGCTCGCCTGCACATTTAGTAGTAGTAGTAGTTAAGTCTACCTAACCGGTAATTTAACTTTTTCGTTAGGGAGTTGAGGAAAATCTTACGATATCTCGGGGAGAGGGGATCGAGAAATTCTCAAAAACGCCTCACGTAATTAATGGCCGCACCCTTATACAAGAAGTTTGTTTATATAAAAGTAGGGTAAATATTTATAATCACTACTTTACCCAAAAAGTGGCTCAATTTTTTTTATCAATAAAAAGTGGTCCCACATTTTATTTCGAGGATGGAGAAGGCAAATTTTATATTTTTTCGAGAAGGGGAAGGGAATAAATATGTATTTATATAGATAGACATAAAAATACCAATTAATTTGATACTTTTTTCGAGAAGAGGAAGGGAATAAATATCTTTTCTTTTTTTTAAATTTTTTTGCCTTCTCCCTCCCCGAAATAAAATGTGTGACCACTTTTTATTGATAGAAAAAATTAGGACACTTTTTGGGAAAAGTGGTGATTGTAAATATTTACCAAATCAACATACATGCAGTCTAGAGGAGGTGAGGATTGGAAGGGGTATATAAGGAATGGTTTTTTACGATTTACAAAAAAAAAATTTTAAAAAGAAAAGATATTTATTTCCTTTCCCTTCTTGAAAAAAGTATCAAATTAATTGATATTTATGTCTATCTATATAAATACATATTATTCCCTTCCCCTTCTCGAAAACATATAAAATAATTTGCATTCCACGTGAAGTTTTCCAAAAAGGGGAAGGGAATAAGTTTTTGTTTTTTTTGCCTTCCCCATCCCCGAAATAAAATGTGGGACCATTTTTATCGATGAAAAAAAATTAGGCCACTTTTTGGGAAAAGTGGTGATTGTAAATATTTACCGTTGATTTTTTCCCCTACGGCTTTTACTACCCTCTCCAACTTCGTTTACTCTGTTAGGAATTTTTCTGTAGAAAAATTAATTACCTTGGCCTATGATGCCTTTTAACGAATCTAAAAATCTCGTTGTGTAAACCAGTTATTCTATTTACTGAACTTTCCCATCTCTACAAATCGCGAGCAGTGGTCGCGGTTGTGAGTTGTGACCGACTCGCAGTTCTGTATAAAATATTTCAACTGGAAGGTGTTTGTTTAAGGAGAAAATATCACTCGACCAGCATCTTGACCGTGGAAAAAGCTGATTGGTATCTAGTACTTGGTTATTTGCGCATAAAAAATCCGTGAAAAGTGGATTAAAATAAGAGCAATTGTGTTGTGATTAAATGTTACCTTAACGGTCAACGTGTACTTAACTATCAGCGACGTTAGTGAGTCTAGTTCTTCGTTTGTTTTGAATGTTTCGGTTACGTTGAAGAATTTGACCTTTTCAATTAACTAAAAAATGAAACTTTAGTCATTCTAATTACTTCGTTATTTTATCGTTTAATTGGTGAATAAATAAAACGGTTAGCATTAAATTGGATTAAATATGAAAAAGGTGTGGAAGAATGTGATGAGAGGCACGCGAAGAAGTGGAGGTGCATTCTTATAGGTACTAATGGTGTTCTTCGCTGATATGTAGTACAAGCACGGAGCTGGAGGTACCTACCAAGGTAATTATACGTTTTGTGGGAAGATTTTCTAACCTATAATTGGTAGGTATGTTCGTTATTTTGATAATACAAACATTATTGCTTATTATTATTTGCATCAAGTAGGTGAAGAGTAAGAAATTTAAGAAAAAACAATAGGAATCAAACATTTCACATAGTATACCAACTTACCCAGGTAGGTATAATTGAAAATTGAAAGCCTAGTTTTCAAGATATCCAAATAACATTTAATCTCATTCATTTAATATAATGATAGTTACCTACCTATTTCTCCGTTAAAGAAACACCAATTCAAAATACTTAATTAGTTTTAATAAGTATCTCAGATTTCTGAACTTTTTACATATTTAAATTAGGTACCTACCTAATGCAATTTTCAATATTTTTCTTTAAATTTATTACCTACCTATTTACATGTACCTAATTAATTTAATTGTTATATTGAATTAAGTCCCTACAGTTTAGTTATAGTCTGTTCAAATTTATAGTGAAGTGACTAACTATACTACTGTTAAAAAACCTGCGAATTTGAACAATATTTTATTTATTTTTAAATACGCAATTACACCATGACCATGACCTAATTTACTTAATTGTATAGATGGATATTAAAAACTTACTAGGTACATTGGAATTAGTACCTAGTAGGATAATAGTATATTCTTCAACGAGTGCATAATGATGGCTATTATTCACGCGGATGAAATTTCCAAAACGAGCGAGCGCAGCGAGTGAGTTTTGGAATCATCGAAGTGAATTATAGCCATTCTACACAAGTAAAAGACTATACTTTTTGCACTACTAAAAAAAAAACTTCCAGTGAGGATCGAACCTCGATCGTCCGCGCCATAGTTAACCACCACTAGGCTATAGAGCATATTTATAAAAATGGAAAGAGTAAATATAAATACGTAATATTTTTAATCGGAACCCTTACATTTATAAATGAAATTAATTCCGGGAGTCGTACACATTCACTATCGCTACTGTTATCCATTTTTTTCTCTTATTATACGTAAAATTATGACATTATAATTATTTTGACGTTTCAAACGACGCGCTGTCAGAAGCGATTTGCATTCTTAGGTATTTGACGTTTTAAAGAGACGATTTGATTCATTCATTTTAATTCATATTAGCGTGAATTCTGATAATAATAGAATGTGATTGGCTAACGAGAGTGAATTCTTTTTATTATTCACTGGTGTGAAGAATGTATATCATTATGCAGCTAAATATGTAAAAATAATTTTTGCGTTATTATTTAGTCGTGGAGAAATATTATTACGTCAAATGGTATATTTCTTTCTGTTGGGTTATTCGCAAGGTTATTCGTTGAAATACACTGGAGTCGCGCATATTTTCCATGACTATCACATACAGAGTAAAAGAAATATCTGGAAAACTAATTAGTGTAGCTATATACAGTCTTTTTGACATACTTTTTGATTAAGCAATTATTTAAAATGTATCCATTTATTTTGAAACAGGTAAAATAAGTTGCATGTACGGACCGTAATTAACCTACTTTCAAACTATAAAAACCAGGCCATAATATATCATTATTTCATGCTTTGGTTATCTATAAATAGTCCGTTTTAATCACTTCACTATAAGTATGAACAACCTATAACAATTTGCTGAAATTGTATCAAATATTAAAAACATGTTGAACATATTTACTGAAACTTAATATTTTATCAAACATAAGGTGTGTGTATATATTAAAGTCTAATAAATCTATTAAATTTCTCTAAAGAAATTTGACAAGACCTACTTTTTCTCGTTAGCGTTTTAATATTTATGGATTAAAACATTTTTTATAATATATCGAGTATTAAATTTCAAAAGGTAGGTATCTAGTTTCTCACACAGACACCTACGTCAACAAAATATATGGTGGTAATAAAATTGGAGCTGCATTAAAATTATATATACAGGATAAATCACCACTAAAGGGACTGATATTTATAACGAAATGGCAAAAGATTTTAAATTATTGTAATTTCAGTGATTTGTATTGTATGAGGGATAAATTTTAAAATTATGTAGGGGATGTCCCAAGAGTTTAACATGGATTTCCTATAACAAGTACAGAGTTTACACAGTAATTTGAACTTTAAAGCTTTTAAGAAAAGTCAATATCTGCCAATCCATCTAATTAAAACTTCTATGGCTATTTACAGGGTGTTCAAAATGTAGTTTTACTATAATATGAGACTTATTTTCGATAAACCACTATGTCTTTTAATAATTGATAACTTTCAAAATATACTATGTAGGGAATTAATTAGAAAAGTCGACTTGACTCAACACTCCGTTCTTAGGTATATGAAATAGTGCACACCTACCTATACGGTATTTTTTGTGTTTTGGAACTTATTTGAAGCATTTCACTCCAACGCGTGGCACAGTTATAGATTACCTAGTTTTCATTAATAAAGATAGTAATGATCATTTTGACCTTCGACAAACTTATAATAATATAATATGTAAATAGGTAATCGCATAAATTTCATTTAAAATAACATGAACACTATATTAAATATTTTATACGGAAATGTCGAAACTAAATTAAGACTCCAGTGAATATTTCACAGGCTAGTTTCTCTTTTATCGATCGTTTTTTTTATTAAAGAGAGTAAAATATACAAAGAACAAAAATAATTCCATTTTTATACAGGAACATTCAACAATAAATGGAAAAAAAGTACCTACCTAATTAATTCCAGTATCATTTTTATTTTGTTGCCACTATAAGCTTGTTGCAAATAAACACTAAACTGAAAATTTGGTGCAATTACTCACTTGAGTACCCTCACAGTGATACACTGTTGAATTTGGAATAAAAAGCTCTTTGATTTGAGCTAAGTTCGATCTCCCCTTCCATTGAATTTTTTTCATTGCGATGACGTCACTCCTTTTATGATGACGACACAGATACCCTGTATACCTGTGATGAAATAACTGTAGGTCCCAAAAAGATTACCCAATTTTCAAATAAACCAATTGGTTAATTCCTGAGTTATAGCCTGTAAAAAATCATGGGACACCCTGTATTATCATTGAAATAAATGAAATTAAAATATTCTAGGAAGAAATTTGTGGTAACAGATATATTTATAATGTGACTGTCATTCTAAATTTAAATAAATTGATAATAAAAAACATTTTCAAAAGACAATATTTTAATTAGATGGTCTGATAAAATATTAACAAAAATTTGCGAATAATCCTAGTATGTGTGTATATACAGTGTGGATACCACTTATGGAATAAAATTCTTTATCATTATTTCAGAAAATTATAAAAAATTACGAGACACGTCAACTTTCAAATTGAGTTGTGCGTTATGTAAACATAAATGTAAATGTACAGGGTGATTCACGCAAGTATGCCATAGTCGGTGTTTTTTTTTATTAAACACCCTGTATATTTGCATATTTTTGAAATCCTCTTAATGAACCGATTCCAACAAACCAAATAATGTATGGTCAATTATGAATTATACAGGGTGAAATTTTAAAATTAATAATTTATTACACTTGAAATATTGGTACTTTTTTAAATTAGCTAAATATGGATTTATCAAAAATCTAAACTAACTAATTATTAGACGTATTTGTATATTAAACAAAACCTGCTACGCCCATTAATTTGATCATAAATACCTAAAAATTGCCTAAAAACGCCAATAATTAGACAAAATCGGTAAATAATGTGGATTGTTTTCTATTCTGTGAGTTGTTGATGTGTTGACAGTTTATACTGAAAAAGTAAAATCTTTGTCAAACACTCTTTCCTTGCCGACATAACAATGAAATATTTAACTAAGACTTACCGAATTGAGATTTTAATGATGATCGGGTACGGGGATACCTAACTGCAGAAGTCAAGTTGAAGTGGCAAACTTATTTAATCACAGGTATCCCGAATTGCCTAATATTTCACAAAGTACTGTGTCTAAAATTCATGCACAATTAAGAGAACTTGGACATGTCAAACCATTGAAAAGAAAACCACTTCACATTGAATGGAGAGGTAAACCGACAGAACTGTAGATATTGGTCAGCATCAGAGAATCCTAATTGGATGCATGAGACACATTCTCAGTACCCTCAGAAGGTGAACGTTTGGGCCGGTATCATAGGCGACCATATTATTGGTCCTATATTTCTAGATGGAAATTTGACAGCTGTAAAATATTTAAATATGCTTAGAAATGAAGTTATTCCTTCGTTGGCAAACTTATATCCCAACGCAATAAATCCTAGCTTACCGAATAAAAATGTTTGGTTTCAGCAAGACGGGGCAACACCCCATTATGCTTTAATGGTAAGAACTTATTTAGATGAAATCTTCCCCAATAAATGGATTGGACGAAGAGGTACTATTGAGTGACCAGCTAGATCGCCAGACCTTACGCCGTTAGATTTTTTTCTGTGGGGTTATCTCAAGAATAAAGTATATGCAACACAACCAACTAGCATTGTAGACCTCAAAGACAGGATAACTACAGAAATACGGAATATTTCACCTTAAACTTTAAACAAAGTGAAGGAGGAGTTCTATAGGAGACTGTGCTATTGCCAACAACTAGGTGGAGAACATTTTGAGTATTTATTTTAATGTATTAAAATCAAATATACTTTGGCAAGTTTATCTGAAACCGTGAAAGGAATGCAGTCGAAAACGTTCGAGATTGCCACGTTTAACTATAAAAAAAATAGAAGAACTGATTATGTAGTGATAATAATTATAAATGGGTCTTTTTATTATTAACAATATTAAAAATATGATTAAACGTTAATTTTATAATGTACTTGTTTCCTTGGATTTATTCTATTAACATTATTTTCCAATTTATGAATATTAAAAGAGAACACTTTTCCAAATTTGTTATGGGATTCTTAAAGCTCTGGCAACGTTGTACGGAAACCATAATGACCACACCCTCCGATTACATAATTGGTGATTTTTATCGACCAGGTTACTTCTTATTGGAAAGCGCGTGCGTATGTTCTTCCCTCTCACTTCGTCAATTGACTGATATTGATTTATCCAGTGGTGTTCGTATTGTCAGTTACCTTTGTAATTTCAGTTTTACTTGGTAAAATAGGTACCGTACGCCATTTGTACGTTTGACAGATATACGCCATGTTTTTCCTCGCCTCTTACCGACGCCCCGTAGCTACAGATAAACTTGCCAAACTATACATCATGTATTTTATGTATGTGTTTAATAACTGTAAAAATAAAAATTTCACCCTGTATAATTCATAATTGACCATACATTATTCAGTTTGCTGGCATCGGTTCATTAAGAGGATTTCAAAAATATGCAAATATACAGGGTGTTTCATTAAAAAAAACAACACCGACTATGGCATACTTGCGTGAATCACCCTGTACATTTACATTTATGTTTACATAACGCACAACTCAATTCAAAAGTTGACATCTCGGCATTTTTTATAGTTTTTTCTAAAATAATGACATAAAGAATTGTATTCCATAAGTGGTTTCCACACTGTGTATAGGATGACAGACCTATAAGATCTATTGAGCCCCCTTACTTCTTCCAAGACTTCCAAGTTTCGGAGCAGAGTCTCGGAAACTAGTATCTCCTGTAGTCCTATGTTCCGGAGGGTTTTCAGGGTATCTGCAGGCTTTAACTTAGATAAATGCTCTCTTCTATCCAGTAGTCTGCTAAGTGCTAGGTGATGTGCACTAGGATTCTGAATTGCTGTGCACCAGGTTTCTGAGCGGCTGTGCAATTCGCAATTATGTGGATGGAGGTTCCTTCTTGGCTTCTTCCATGCCACAGAATCCACATTCTTCTTCCTCCACTATTTTGAGCTTTTTCAGGAGCACGTGCACATTAAGAGCCGCTACATATAGGACTGATGGACAGTCCTGATCATCCGCAGGGGCCATTATATAATATAATACGACATTTCACATGTACAGCGCATCGTCAGTCCGTAGATTCGTCACTAAGGGCATACGGCGAGCCCGTGCGCACTGCGTATCATCAGGACTGACCATCAGGCCCATGTGTAACGGCTCTAAGGCGACAATGTCTCGTTAGGATCCCTGTTAAAACTCTTAGTGCAGTTTCACTTTGATTTATGCATTCATTTTTACTTCAAAAACCAATGGAAAGATCTAGTAATACAAACATTTTTGTCAAACGATGTTTCCCAGGACAATGCAATACGCGAGAATATCACAATCTATTATTATAATAGTTATTTTCTATAGTTACGACCTTGCTTGGAGAAAATAAAAATAAATTAACCGTTGAATGATAATAATAAAGCGTTAGTACATCGGTAAATGTGCGCTACTTTCACTTCATAGTTACTTTATAGTTGTATATACACAATTCAGAATTTCACGGTTGTGTGCTTTAAATTAACGCTTCACTTACAAACCGCTAAATAAACTAACATAGTTCTGTGTTTTGTAAATATCCGGAAATATTAGACAGAGGAAATTGTTACAGAATCAAATTAACGTAAATGGGACATCCAATTAACTTACAACTTACTGGCAGTCGATTTGAGAAAATGAAAAGCTAAATAATGGACATATCTTATTATTTGTATTTGTTAAAGAATCAAAGATGTAAATGAATCTGAAACTGACAGCCGGACGCAATAGTGTAGGTCAGTGATTCTCAAAGTGTGCGCCGCAAGAAGAAACCAGGGGCGTCGCCAGGCGCTCCTGATAAGGTATAATTTGAGTTACGTTTGGCAACGCCGGCGCCGCATCCGCTTTTAATCGAACCCGAGAGAGCAGAGCAAGCTTCTAGAATTTCCAGAAGTCCGTATTCGACATACGTGTCGCTCAACGAGAATTTTCGCGAGGGCTCTTTGACAGTATTGGAGTTGTTTTCAATCATGTGTCTTCTAACTAGTGCCAATATATTTACAATGGTGTTAAATAATAAAGTTTTGTACAACGCTTGCGCTTTGCTACTATACAGTAGGCAAGTTGCATGCAAAGCACATATTTCATACATTATACATATGCAACACTTTGTTGGACACAACTATAGGTTTGTTCCCGTAGCAAGTTCCCAACTGTTATGGACATATCTTCTGTAAGTTCCTTGTGGCATTACTTATTCTTTTGGGAATCAAACCACAATAATGTTTTTTATTTTTTATTTCGACGTTTCGGTAGCGTTTCAGCTACCGTTGTCAAGATTAACTAGTAATAAAATTGATAAAAAAATTTTTGGTCCCTATCTGACACAACGAAAAAATATGACAACTAGACAATCAATAATATTTTGAAGTTTAAGACTACAAAACTTTGTTGTCAAATTTTATTAAGGTCCATTCATAGTAGATCACACCTCTGGTAAAATGTGAAATAAAATATTTAATTTTATGACATTCTAACGATATGATAGTCTACTAGAAATGGAATCCAGTGAAGTGCACGTTCCAGGAACGGTTTTTATTGGGATAGCGCTTTTTTTTCAGCTTATTTTTTGAAATGTTGTTAATAAAACGCGTTTGTTGTTACCTTTTTGTGTATGATCATTTTTTTTTCAAAACATGTATAACTCAGTTTGGTGATTTTGTGTATTGAAGTGTGTATCGATTAACAACTATTCCAATGATAAATCATAAGAAAACCTGGATAAAAACTTATGATGCTATCCTGATAACGCAGGTAATTGATTATTGGAAATTTCCCTTTCTAACATTGGTAACCAAATTTGACTACATTCGGCTGAAATACTAGCTACACATTTATCTGCATTTAGTTGTATCAAAGCACTTTCTTTGATTTTTCGTCTTTTATTATTGGGCTCTTTCAATATTATTGGGCTCTTTCAATATTATTGTTGTCGAATCCCATTGAATTTTATGCCCCTCTTCCCAAGCATGTTTACAAATACCTGACTTAAAGAACTCCCTATCTTTGATGTATTTTTTTATGTTCACTTATTCGGACTTTCAATGGTCTAGATTTCTAGATGTTTCACCTAAATAGAATTTGTCGCATTCACAAGATATCTGATATATGCAATTTTTTGAAGATTAATTGTTCTTCATTTTTTGGTTTCGTTTTTGTTAAGATAGATCTCAAAGTATTGTTAGATTTAAAGCTGGTTCGAATGTTGAATTAATTACCAATTTTCTTAATTCTTTCTGACAAACCCCTAACATACTGCGCAGACTCAATATGTCCATAACAGTTAGGAACTTGCTACGGGAACAAACCTTGTATATGCATATTGCGAGTAGGGGCGCCCTGACAAAACACTAAACCTGTAAGTGCGCAGCAAACTGAAAAAGTTTGGGAACCCCTGGTGTAGGTAGGTGGTGGCGGGTCCAGCATCCGTTTGGGTTGTGCGTTTCAGAGTTCTTTCGTGTTTTGGTCTGCATTTGACTGAAATAGAATGGAAAATGGGCCAATTGCGACCTAATTTTCGTTTTAAAGTATATTCGAGTGAACTTTTACATTATTTAGTCATCTTGTGGGCTTTTCAAGTGGAATTGAGGGTTTTTGACTGATTTCGAAAACCGTTGACCGTTTCGGATTGTAGTTACATGAAATTGTGTGTTTTCGATCGTTTTAGACTGTTCCCAGCGTTCTTTCGTGTTTTGGTCTGTATTAGAACTTCGTTCGTTGTTGTTGTCCAAAGAACTTTCAAAATATGACAGAAGCAGAGTATGTGGGTAGGTGTTTCATCGATATGTTCACATTTTCTTCAAATAGGTTCACTAACTTTGCCCATATTGTGCAGTAAACTCTTTGTATGGAGGTGTCCTTGTTTCAACCTTTCCCCTCTTATATAATCCTTTGTGATTCCACAAAACTGCTCCAGACCTATGAATTCTCCTTTAAAACCCCTCATGTGCCGCCACCCGAAGTAGAGTCACTTTGTTGACTCTTGAAAACATGTTACGGGATTGTTTGCAGTTTTTTAACAGTCTAGAACTAGTAGCAGCCGTTGATACTGAATGTTGTTTGAAGAAAATATGTACATTGAAGCAAATGGTGGATATTTTGATTAATTAATTTTTGGCTTTGCTATCGTTTTTATTCTTTATACATTAAAAATTGTCATATTTTTGCATTGTTTTCTAATTATGTTTTTCCTAGAATAATACATTTGAGCGACATGCAACAAATATACTTTTTGCAATCAAGGTTAATTGTGTCACCGTCCATAAATTTATGGACGGTGATTGTGTTGTGTGTATGAAAGCTACACGGAAAAAAAAGAATCGTTGTATCAAGTAAAATTTATTTGGATCAATTAAATTAAAGTGTCATATATGCACGACAAAATTTGGAGTGATTAAAATAATTTCTTGGTTTTAATGCAGGTTAAAGTATTGATGCAACTAACTGTTTGTTGACTGAACCAAATATTTAGTCAACCGGACCATTTTCATAAATTATTTTGATAAAATTATTGCTTCAATATAGTGAATATTTTGTTGAATTGAATCTGAAAAATGATCAAATCAATTGAGAAAAATAATGATTTAGTCAATTTTTTTTGTTGAACAAATTATAATAAATGATCTAATGAACAAACGTTATTATCATATCAATTTTTTTTTTTGCTTGGTTCGAAACAAATTTTGGATTCAGGTGAAGAATTATGTTGTTAAATTGAATAACAAAATTACTAAATCAACGAAATTCATAAGCAAATCAAGAAAATTAATTGCTTGCGTTAATTTTGAGAATTTATCCGATAAATTAAATATTTTAGTTGAAAAGTATAATATGTTGATTGAACTTGAAAAGCAATCAGTTTGATCAACTGATTGCTAATTTTAATATAAAAATTAAGTTGGCATATCATACTGAGTGCTTTAAAAAAGAAAAGTTAAATATACTTCATAGCATTTTATTTAAAAAGAAAAAACAATAACAAAATAAAATATTAATTTTTTAAAACATAAAATCAAACTTCCACTAACTGCATTTCTTTTCAACCGCAATAACTTTTCCATAAATTGGAACCAATCCACTTGCAAATTCACTATAAGGGCATCAGGGAAAATCAAATCATAATATATGTTGATCTAAAAAGAAGTAATAATAAAAATAAATAGAGTTCAATGAATGTTCTAAACAAGCATAAAAGAAATTCTTGAATTTTCCAATATAAATATACGAAATGCAGCCCCAATGAATGTATCACATGTCCCTTTCTCAAACACTGAATTTAGGTAGCACTATACTATAACTCTTAGAATTAACAATTTGCAAGTTAATGATGATGAATATAAGAAATTTAAAGTGAAGGTAATGACTCATTACCTTACATTTACAATTAGGTAGGTTAGATTAGGTAGGATCATAGCAATGTACCATAACTTTGTAAAAAAGACATTAGGTACTTACTGTTTAAAACCGGGTTTAATCTCGGTTTAAATTCATGTTTAGTTTAGAATGTGATGTATGCGATATATTTAAGATACAACTGGGAAGAAACAAAATAATATAATATTTGTAAATAGAATACATAATTATATTTACCTGAATAATCCGCTAATCCAGAACAGTTTCCAGACAACAGGTTATCACTCACCTAACGATCTAACTCCTATCTTAGAACAATATAAAATGAAGAATGAAGTGAAAACGTTGTGATAGATAGAAACAGGACAATCTACTAAGCAAGAACATTTTGAATGAAACAGATAATCAATCGATGCAAATATGAAATTATTCCGATTGAACTATTGCATCAGATTGAAACAAAAAAGAATAAATAGTTGAAATTGGTTACTTCAGTGATTTTAAGTTTCAAACCAATTCATTTTTTGTTTTAAACAATATAGTGTACATGCTTGATTGAAAAGAAAATATTAAGGTTGAATTAATATTATTATTCGCTTAAAAGGAGTTGAAAAAGGCTTCATTTAAAAAAATTTATTTTGAACCGAGCGAATTGACTTATTTGAGTCAACCAAATATTATATTTGAGTTAATAATATTATTCGCGTAAAGTAAGTTAATAGTTATTTTCCTAACTAGTGCGGAAAGTGATACTTTCCCGCACGCGACTGCAGTTGACCCGAACGACGCGAAGCGGAGTTCGGGCAAGCGGTCAAGGGCGGGAAAGACACTTTACGCATGAGTTAGGAACATTATTTTTTCTACGACCGTATATACAAAAAAGTATATCAACCCATTTTTAAAAATTTATTTTATTTTAACACACATAAAAAACTAAGACCAAAAACTATTATTATTATTATCATCAATTATTATTATAAATAATAATATTAGAAACACAATTAGTTGCATTCTGTGAATTACTTAAAATTGCCGGTCCAGTGGAGTTATTTGGTGTTAACTGGTGAGTGAATGACGTTGATGAGGATGGCATCGTTTGCAGGTCACATAAAGATGACGATGAGGGTGACGGCAACAATTTTAAGTCATTTGTAGATGAAAGAATTTCATTTGATATATTTTTCTTATATCAAACCCGGGTGGTTTGATAGTTGTTTTGGGACACTACTTTAAAGAATTTACAAGGTTATATCAAAATATTTATTTTATTTTATATTTCCAGAAAATTAAAAATGCAACAAAAAGCTGGAAAACATGTTGATTTTATTTGATGGACTATTTATTCACCTGGTGTGAGAATAGTTATAACTTCCGAAGTAAAAAACTATCTAATAAGGTCAAAATTTGCATAATTTTACTTTCCCGCACTAGTGCGGGAAAGTGACACTTTCAAAGCTAAAATGCGTGCGGGAAAGTGGGTTAAAACGCACGGTAGTAGAAAAAATATATTTCATTTGACAAGTGTATGTTTGAATCAAGCGTGTTAATTTGAATGAATTATTTGTTTGAGATAATATTATAATACTTTGATGTAAATTAGGAAATACTTCACTTGATAAGTCCATTTTTGATTCAAGAAATTTCTAGGATTACGTCGACAATTGCATTTTGTTTCGGCAATTTTAAAAATTTGGTCGGACGAATACATTCAGTATTTGATATGAATGAAATTTAATCGAGTTAATCGAATAAAAGTGACTAAATGAATTTAGTTGATATAACATATCTTTTTTTTCCGTGTTCACTGAGCAAAGCTGGGGCGAAACTCTAGTGTTTTGACAAGTTCTATAGTGGCTTTACATACAATGTGCTCCACTAAAAAAGTACTACATTTTATCTGCAAAACGAAAAAAGGTAATGACGAACCATCTGAATCACCGTACATAAACAATGAATAGCAGGTTCCCTCTAAGAACATTGCGCTAGGCTCTTCCCAGATGCTACTCTTTTTCGAGAGTTTTAAGTTCAAAGCGAGCGAATGCCGTGAACGTGAACGATTTAATTATTCTTAATGTTTTGTGTGGACGATTGTAAGAGTAGAGATGGGGCACAAATATTTTTCCTCAAATTTCCATTTGGTGGATACCTTGAGTAAATTTTGTTGGAGATTTAAAGCAACTTGAAAATATATTTGTGGATAACTTTAATAAGTTAGCTTGTAAAAATTTTTATTTCAAAAACGTATCATTTACACATTCATACGAAAATTTTCCAATCGCAAATACCTACTACAAAATTTGTGATTGTCGCTTTTTGTTTTGCTTCAAAAGTTTTGTTTGGGATTCATTTAGCATTGTTTTTATATGTGAATCGAATTCTAAAGTATGTTGTAGCGACATGTTTTCTATTTATATATCTTTGTTATTAACTAATCGTTAATAGTTACATTTTTGACGAATTTAAAATAATTTGTTTTTGTGTTTATGTAATGTCAATGCCGTACAAGCCGTGGAACCGAACACATATACCGAGCAATGGCAACCATAATAATGGGTACTGTGAAAGGGAATTTCCAAAAGGTTGCAACTACGAGTGAATCTACTAGGAATTTTAAAGGAAAACAATGAAAGAAGTTATATACACGAGAGTACTCTAAACTATTATAAAGAATTGTCACAGCCTTCACCAATAAATCTTTGGCATTTCGCACTAAAAATCCTAGCATTTGGTAACTTCTGCTAGTGGCTATAAAGTGTTCTATAAATGACAACGACTTCGACAATTGCGGAACTAGCCAAACGTAACACCCATGCTCAATCCCTTAAGAGATGGGATGGAATCAAAGGATGCAGTCTTGCCATGATCACCCTGCCTTGCTTGCGTGCGTGTGCTCTCTCCTGAGTCTCTCTCTCGTTTACGAAGCAGCGATTCATATGCTTCGGCCGGGAATCGAACCCGGGCCGCTCGCGGGGAAGGCGAGCATTCTACCACTGAACCACCGATGCTATATTAAAATTCTATGCAAAGCTGGTATTCGCAGTGCTAGTGATCTACTTGAATTTGTTCGGATAAATTTTTACTATTATTTCCATAATTTTTTTGCGCGATTGATCTTTTTTGTTTATTTACAGCATCGGTTGTCAGGACGGTAGATTGTGTTTACTGGTTTCTAAGTTTAACACGTTGGTAAGTGATTTACTTACCGTTCAGACGTCGAAATTGTATATTAAGTATCAAGAACGGTAAGGGTTGTTTACCGGTCGACAGCAATTTTGCTGGAGACCGGTATTACCCTTAACGTTCGAAATGCTTATACCATTTTTTGCGCGATCGTATTGAAATATTCGAATTTCGAATAAAATAATTTAAATTTCTTCGAAATGAACGAAATGTCAAAAATGACATTTATACTTCTCGATCAGATTAAAATATAATTTGCATTTTGGTGAAATTGTTTTCATGCTATTTATTACTTTTTATATTGTTCTGTTCGATTCTGTTCATTAAAAAATATCAATCTTCTTATTTTTTTTGTTTCTTTTGTGTAATGAATGAAGTAATATATTATTTAGGACCACTTAAATGTATGTAGGGCTAGGACGTAGTTTACTTACCGACGTCTGAACGGTAAGTAAATCACTTACCGACGTGTTAGACTTAGAAACCAGAAAACACAACCTACCAACCTGACAACCGATGCTGTAAATAAACAAAAAAGATCGATCGCGCAAAAAGTAATAAATATTTCACCAAAATGCAAAATATATTTTGAACTGATCGAGAAGTATGTCACTTGACATTTCGTTCATTTCGAAGAAATTTAAATTATTTTATTCGGAATTTATTTAACGACGCCGTAGACGGAGTGCTCAATCGTTCAAGTGCGATATGGACAATCCACACGAGTCGAACAGCATATTTTTTCTACAACCCACTTAAGAAAAAATCTAGAAAATAAAAATTTCCATAAATTGTAAAATTGTAATATAACTTTAAATTGAAAATTTAACAATTCAATTTTATGTTTCCACTAATTTTTTTGTGGTAAACGTACAGTTCTTGAATGACCAATTTGTATAATGCTACGGTTTCATTTTTTAAATATACGATGCTGTTATAAGTAGATGTTGCCAGTCGGACTCCCTCATGAAGGGTACCGTACCATTATCTAGGTATAATAATGAATATTCTGCTAAATATTTCAAACGTCTACCTGTTGTCGTTATTAATATCAAGCAGAATAATTATTTGAAAATAAAATTAACAATAAAAAAAAACTTCTTCACGGGGAATCGAACCCGGGACTACCGCGTGAGAGTCTGGTTTGCTTACTACTCGACCACCGAGGCATATGCAAATTATTTATCTATAACGTCAGATGTATTACATAATTTTTGCTTAAAAGGAACTAAAGTTCCCGCGACGCGTTCTACCTTTTTTTTAAGTTTTCTAACAACGTGCATTTTTATCAGCCCCTATATCAATCACGCAATGAAGGTAGTAAATCGCGTGTCCCCTCTATATAGGGTGCACGTGTTTTTCGGCATGTCTATAAGCGCGACATGAAAGAGTTGATGACGAATTAAAAACTTATATATAATAATTAGTGCATTGTTGAGATCAAGTATTTTCCAAATAACAATCATTTCCAGTTAAATTTTTCAGAAAAAATTTACATTGTATAAGAAAAATTTCTATTTTTCCGCACTTCTGAATTTAAATTAATAATTTTCTTTGCATTGAAAGCTTCAAATATACAAAGTGTTTAATGTTTATTACACAAAAATAAACCGAAGCAAAGTAGAATTATAAAAATGTTTTTACTTATCCTTCCGCGGTAAGCTACAGTTGTACAAATTGAATAATAAACAGCGACGTAGTAGTGTAAGTTTTATAAAGGGAGTTTCTAGTTACCATAATTATATTTATAACTAACGCTACACTAAAAAAATTGTCTATGAAAATAAGGAAAAGGACAAATTAGATGTTAGAAACTTAATTTTACTCAACAATTCGTTTTTATAGCATTTACCTATTACCTGGCATCAATATTATGTTTCAGGCACGATTTATTTTGATATCAACCCGTAATTAATATATTCAATGTTAAACAAACCGTAAATAATTCCGATCAACACGTTTTAAAGTAATTTTAAAATTCACTGGCTAAAAATATAACGGGCTTTAGACAGTATCAGTATCGTTAACAGGATCCTTCAGGCTTTGTAATTAAAAAAAATACTTATATTCATATAGGTTCATTCTAAATACCTAATCCCATGATCCTGTTGAACAAATTACTAAATTACAAACAATGTTATACAGGGTAATTCATCAGGAACTGTAAATGATTAAATATTTGCAAGAAAAGTTATATAGTTGAAATTTATACTTATCTTTCTTTAATTTTAATAAGTGATGACGACAAGACGAGAAGAGACTGAAAAATCTCGTCTTGTCTCGCAATAAAAGTGGAATGTCTCGTGTCGAGTCTCGACTCGCAATAAAACTATCGTCTCATATCATGTCTCGCGTGGCACGTGGCCCATCAACATAATATAGCTATTTTTTTTTTATTGATGAACCATTTTACCTATTCAAAGCACGCCTCAGCGTGTTCAAATCGAACTTTCAAAAACGCGCGTTTTTGGAACTTTGGTTCTTTACGCCAAGTTATGTTTGAGCGACCAGAGGTCGCGACGCAAAAGATCTGACCGTTACGCGTTACGTTACGCTACGTTATGTTACGTTGCTTCGTTATGTGCCTTACTTGCGTGCTTGTGCCTTCTTAGTCTCTCTCTCGTTTACGAAGCAGCGATTCATAATCATAATATGCTCCTGCCGGGATTCGAACCCGGGCCGCCCGCGTGCAATGCGAGCATTCTAACCACTGAACCACCGATGCTATATTGAAATTCTATGCAAAGCTGGTATTCGCAGTGCTAGTGATCTACTTGAATTTGTTCGGATACATTTTTACTATTATTTCCATAATTTTTTTTGCGCAATTAAGGGGTCTAGCTACTTTTCGAAATACAGGGTGTTGAAATTTTGAAAACTTGAATGTTTTAATTCGATAACTTTAAAATGGATGGATAAATTGATTTGACATTTGGCAGGTAGTTTTTAAATGTAACAGGGCATATTTTGAAAGATATTGTAAATTGTGCAACTAGTGTGGATATGATGGCCATATCGCACGAGGACGAAGATGGAGCACAACGCCGTACGCGGAGTGCTCAATCGTTCAAATGCGATATGGACAATCCACACGAGTCGAGCAGCATATTTTTTCTACGACCCACTAAGGAAAAAATCTAGAAAATAAAAATTTCTATAAACTGTAATATACCTAACAAAAAATCAAAAATTTTACACTTCAATTTTATGTTTCCACTAATTTTGTGATAAACGTACAGTTCTTGAATGTCCAATTTGTATAATGCTACGGTTTTCTTTTTTAAATATACGATGCTGTTATAAGTAGATGTTGCCAGTCGGACTCCCTCATGAAGGGTACCGTACCATTATCTATAATAATGAATATTCTGCTAAATATTTCAAACGTCTACCTGTTGTCGTTATTAATATCAAGCAGAATGATTATTTAAAAATAAAATTAACAATAAAAAAAAATTCCTCGCGGGGAATCGAACCCGTGTCTACCGCGTGAGAGTCTGGTGTGCTTACTACTCAACCATCAAAGAATATGCAAATTGTTTATCTATAACGTCAGATGTATTACATAACTTTTGCTTAAAAGGAACTAAAGTTCCTACCGGGTGTCCCGCTACACGTTCTACCTTTTTTAAAGTTGCCATGGCAACGTCAACAGCTCGAAAAAAGAAGTAGTATATTACGTAACGTGTGTGGTAAGAAGCATTTTACGCATGAATGGAAAATTCCGTGAGTGCGTAAAATGCTTTACAACACGAGTTACGTACTTTACAGTTGTCAGAACCAAACATGAGCCCCGGAAAATATGCGAACTAAAATAAGGTCATCGCAAGCAGCCAATTAAGAGCCAATGTTAACGATTGTCCATTAGTAATTGTTAAATATAATCGAAATAAAATGACCGAGTGATTTCATCAACATACATCATTTTATTCATTCTGTATCAGTGTTGTCAATGCGAGGATGATTATCCGATTTTTATTTCACTAATTTGGATCCAATAGTTTTTCGAATATTTTGTAGAAGGGATATACACATCACGTAATTTCTTATGGAACCTTCCTGGATTACACAAGTACGACAAGGAAAATATGAGAAAAACAGCTTGAAAGAGAGAGAAAGTATAACTGTACACGCGTATCGAAGGCGTGTACCCAGGTCTAGGGGATGGCCGAATGTTGATTGTCCTTTACAGAGAGAAAGAGAATTCACTAGTAGGTGGTATTCAGAACGGACAATAAACATTCGGCCATCCCCTAGACCTGGGTACACGCCTCCGATGCGCGCGCACAGGTACACTTTATCTCTCTTTCAAGTTCTGAATACCACCTACTAGTGAATTCTCTTTCTCTCTGTAAAGGACAATCAACATTCGGCCATTCCCTAGACCTGAGTGCACGCCTCCGATGCGCGCAAACAGTTATACTTTCTCTCTCTTTCAAGCTGTTTTTCTCATATTTTCCTTGTCGTACCTGTGTAATCCAGGAAGGTTCCATAAGAAATTACGTGATCTGTATAAAATGGCTATTGTTTTTGGGGATTTTCCATATTGACTGGGGTCGAAGACTTTATTTACATAACCAACTTTTGGTAATTTTGACAAATTCTGATAATGTGAATAGTAAGTTCGGGTAATTTTCATTTTTGCATCAGCAACACTGGACCAGTTCATATTTTGTTGCTTTCCATAGAAACTTGACCCTTCTTTTTCACGACATTAATACAGTAATGTAATTTAAAAATATAGACATTTAGGGCAAACGGTAGTTTTAGTTTTGATCCGATATAAATTTTTTTATTAATATTTAGAGTTACATTTTTAGCAAGTTTGACTTTGTTTACATATCTCTTAACAGTTGACATTTATGGTATCAATATTTGGTTATCAATTCAAAATATCGAATTGTTACTACAAAAATACAACTACAGCGACATGATCACGCCCACCAGGGCTCACGTTTGCTTCTGCCAACTGTACTTGTATTTATAATATTATTATTAATAATACTTAAACAACATCAACAAGAGATATTTTTAATAATTTTATTGTATAACATTTAATTCCATAATATTAGTTATTATAATAATTGTTTATATTAACAGTACAGTACAGTACAGTACAGTACAGTGCAATACAGTACAGTACAGTACAGTACAGTACAGTACAGTTATTAAACACAAATCATCAAATCATAAATCGCTTCCTTTGCTTGTTGAAGCATAAAAAACCACAGTTACATTATTAGAGATGCTTGGTAAACTTTCATCTCCATCTCTATTACTCTATTACCAATGAAAGAAGCACATTAAAGAATTGACGTTTAATCATTATCAATTTATTGTTGATAATAAAATGTCCATTTTTCAATTATAAATTATAATCAATACATACTTAGCCCTTTGGGTTTTTCATAGTTAAACGTGGCCATATCGAATGTTTTCGAATAGTAAATTTTGAAGAAAATGGCGACGTCTTGACAGTTGCTAAGATGTTGCTAGGGAAGCCGTGCGATTTACTTTACAGCGGTGCGTTTTTTTTACAGTGCATAATAGACATCATTACATTGATGCCGACTGTGTGTTATTGACTGATTACAGGGGGGGTCGTAGGTAAATGACATTTTTTTTTATTATTGATCTGACAGGAGGACTTTGTAACGTCAAAACCTTCATTCGAACAATATTTAACAATTTCAATTTTATAAATGAAAATGGAAAGTAGGTAGGTACAGTTGGTATTGTTTGAGATATTAATATTTCGATTTTTCAAATCGGAGGAAATGGTATTTAAATTAATACTATTAACATTCTCCGAACTCAATGAGGTTGAACTTCCATCAAAATGCAAATTAGTTTATTTTTCTCATTTCCATGACAACGCAATTCAACCATTTTACATTATTAGTTCTCATTTCCATTTCTTGTTGATGTAGTAGTAATAAATACCAGTATTGGCAGTATTTATAATTTCAAAGTGCACCAATAAAAAAATAGCGTGGATAACTGGGGGTCTATTCACTAACAGTGAGATCTCCTACGAGAATAGTCACTTATAAAGTGCGCATGCGGGCTATATCATAATTGGCAATTTCGAGAGAGCTCGCATGCACATGCACATGCAAAATCAAATAAAATTGAACCACTATATTCTATATTGACCAGTACAAAAAAGTTTATTGACGTTAGCTTACTTACTCCTGATACAGCATTAATTTTTTAACCGTTCTCGAAAAAAAATCTTTCGAATTCACAATAAAACGCACATCGATGAATAATAAAACGCACATATCACTATCCGTCAAATTGACAACACTGCCAACCTACAGAAAGAATTTAGGGGAATTCCCTAGGCATAACTTTTGAATTTATCTCAACTGAGTTTTCATGATTAAAGTGGGGTTGCAACCTGTCATCTGGTGAGGATTCGAGGGCCCCGGGGCACTGCCCCGCCTAGCCCATAGGCAGTTACGCCACTGAATTTATTACTCTATGATGCACACTTCATAAGTGTGTACCAGTGGCGGCTCCTCGAAGGAGGCTAAGGAGGCTTAGCCTCCTCAAC